>JAOQMS010000007.1:22285022-22301167 GCA_027563885.1 Erythroxylum longipes
AATATTATATAATATGATATATTAATAAAACAAAAGACATATTTTACCTTAAATAGATTTTCCCAACATTCATTTGTGGCATTAACTTCACCAGTAAAAGAGTTGTAACAGATTCCAGTTTCTTTGAGTAAGTTCTTGAAACTCTTCAATCTGGCCCTTAATCTATTATACTTATTCTTTAATTGAATATCAGTATACTCCTTATTGAATTTTGTTTGAAGCCCTGCTTTAATATTTTTCCAACCATATTTGGAAAAGGTAGTAGTTATTCGATTTCTTTTGTTCACTTCTTCAACCATAAAGGAGATTAAATACATCTCTATAGTATTATTCCATACCCCATCTTTTTCATTTACTTCCATATAATCATTGTAATCACTAATATTGTTCAAGCCTTTCATCACTAAATATAATAACATATACGTGACATCAATCACAACAATTTCTACAAAGTATTAAATGCCAAATATGGTTCAAAATAAACATCTGACAACTATAACAATTTTTAAAAAATATTTGGTGTCTATATCATGAGAAAAGGATCGAGAAGCTTATAATATAATTAAGATGGTACAAATGAAAATTTTTTCAACACAATACAAAATTGATAGAAAAAGATGGACTTTAGGAATGTTGAATTCTAATTTATTTAATGGTCAATTGTTAGACATCTTTGTCAACTAACATTGAACACAAATTTGTGACTACAAAGTCTCTCTCTTATATTTTCTGTCATCAATACGTGATATAAATGATGTGAAGAGAAGAAGCCTCCACAAGCCATATTAAATGCTTGAAGACAAGAAGAAAATGTCTGATTGCAATAAACGATGTGAATGTAGCCTCCACATGGACGTGAACTTCAAGAAGAAATCAACTACAATAAATCATATGAAGAAAAGAAGACAAAACGACATGCCACCATAAATGACGTGAACTCTAAGAAGAAAACAACTACAATAAATCACAAGAAGACAAGAAGACATGCCACCATAAAAAGCCTCCTTATGCTATATTAAATAACATGAAGTTTAAGAACAAGATAACTACAAAAAGTGAGGAAGAAGAAAAGCTATAGTTGCCTACAGTTTAAAATGACGTGAGAACAAAATAGCTATAAAACGTGAGGAAGAAGAAAAGCTATAGCTGTCTTTAGTTTTAGTAACGTTATTTTATGGGCTGTTCACGGTTGTGTTGGCTCTTTATAAAGATCAGTTAAGTTATCGTTATGTTTAGCAAAGTAGGTGAAATGTTTAGTAGAGGAGGTGAAGCAAACACTGAAGAAGAACGAGAGTGCAACATCTTCTTTATTATCATAGAAAAAAGCAGAAGCGTAAGCTTAAAGCAGAAGTTCTACGTGGTTATTTTTAGTAAGTACGTAACATCTATAGTACTGTGATTTTCTTTATATTTCTCTTCTTTTTCACGGTTCTGTATTGGTTCATATCTCTCTTCCTTCATGCCTAGTTTCTCTATTTTGTTTTTTACTACCAAACTGAGACTGGTCCTATCATCAGCAATATACTCAGCTTAGAGTAACACAAAGAGAAAACAAGAAAGTAGGATTGATAGTTGCAAGAAGTATGATGGGTTTGATGTTATGGACAAGAGAGACAAGAGAAAACATAGAAGCAATGGATAGATATGAAAAAAAACCTGGAGATATTGGAACACTGGTGAAGATGCGTAGAAGACAAAGTTAGCACAGAAGAGGAGAGAAACCTGAAAGTGATTTGTTTTTGTGGAAAAAAACTGTTTCAAAATTGATGAAAACCTGTTTTTAGAAATCACAAAAATGTTATTTTTACATTTTTGTAAAATAGTTGTCGTTTTTTTATCTTTGAAAATGAAATACAGAAACGTGCTTAACCAAATAAAGTTTTTAAGGGTCGTTTTTTAATTTCCAAAAACCACAACAAAAACTTAAGAAAAAAAGGAAACAAACGGGGCCTAAATTAAATTGGGGTTTGTTTATTAGAGTTAATCAATGCGGCAAATATAAGATTGATGAAATGGAATTGTTCCTATCTCTCCCATGCAATAAGAGTAACATTTGATATCTATTCTCAGTAACGAAGTATGTTTAAGGCACATTCACTTGTTACGGTGAACTTTCTAGACTTTGCCTTTGCTACATCAAAATGGTAGCCCATATTTACTCTTTGCCATGTAGCAGATGGTTGAATTATAAGCTTATTGAATGTTAGGACTCGGGATAGATAAAATGTTAAGACTCGGGACAGTTAAAGTGAGAGCTAGTTATAGCGTCGATTTTGTAGGGAAACAATAACACAATTCTTTAAAAGATCAACTAAATATAATGACAAGAAAAAACTCTTCAACTTCCACTAGCAAAACAATATAAGAATAAGAAAGATAAAACAAAAGCCAATATTTACGTGAAAAACCCTCTAGTGTAGAGGAAAAAACTATGATACAAACTGACAAGCAAATCCACTAAATTCAGTAAGGATTCACAAAAAAAGTTGATCTCTCACCCTCCAACAATAAGTTGTCTCACAAATTTTCAGAATTGAAATCAAGTTGATATCACAATTAACAATCACTTAAACCAATCCCAAAACTAATCAAACAAGGATGAGAATAAAACACTATTCGCCCTCTTTCTGTTCTTTCTCACTTTTGGATGTTATGGCCTTATTCTCTACAAAAACCTACATCTTTTTCTCTTTTATATTACAAAATAAGTTTTTTCTGCATCGTATATAATCACTTACACAATTGTGTAAGTGACCGTGCATCTTCAGCGTTGCCTCATTCACAATTGTACATAGTTACAAAGAGTTACACCATCTTCAAACATGACCGTGTATCTTCACACAGGCGTGTATATGATTAAGTATGTCTTTGATCTTCACACATGCCTCCATATGTTTATAGAGACTTACATGGTTGATCTACACGACCATGTAAGTCAAAACATAAGCATGTTACACTCTACATGACTGTGTATCTCTCTAGAAAAGATTTTTCAATGTCTTCACTTGTTCGTCATTCCCATGAACCATCAAGCCATCTACGATCACCGAATATCTCAAAATAGGGCTAGACATTTAACAATCTCCCTCTCCAACCTAAATATGGGGAAGATATGTTATTCTCCATCATTTACTTAAGATACATCCCAACAAGCTTACTACAAAGCTTATGCTTATTTCCGGGAACCACTTTAGTTAGTGTATTAGCACTATTCAAATCTGTTTGAACCTTCTTCAACATTAATTATTGCTCTTCTATCACAGACCTTAATCAATGATATATGATATCTATGTTCTTTGCACGGGAATGATACATAGTATTTTGCTTAAGTCAATAGCACTTTGACTATCACAAAATACTACATAATCTTCTTGCCTCACATCCAACTCTTGAAGGAACCTTTTCATCCATAGCATCTCCTGACAAGCTTCCACTGTAGCTACATATTCTGCTTTATTTGTAGATAAAGTCATAAACTTTTGTAGCTTGGATTGTAATGAGATGACTCCCCCTACAACTTGAACAAAAACCTGAAGTAGATTTTCTTCCATCAAGATCTCCAGCCATATCTGTATCCGTAAACCTTTTAGAGTTGGATCACCATTACTAAAATACAAACTCCACTTTGATATGCCTCTTAAGTATCTCAGAATCCATTTCACTTTTTCTTAATGAACCTTCCTTGGATTTTACAAGAATCTCCAACACATTGAGAAATATCTAGCCTTATACACACCATTGCATACATCAAAGATCCTACTGTAGATAAGTATGGAATAAACGTCATACAATATTTCTCCTTTTCTGTTGAGGGACATGCACGCTTACACAGCTTGAAGTGAGATGCCAATGGCATGCTAAATAGCTTGACATGCTTCATATTAAACATTTATAACACTCATTCAATATATCTTTCTTGAGATAACCATAATCACTTATCCTTCCTGTCTTGAGTTATCTCCATGCCTAAAATTTGCTTTGTAGGTCGCAAATATTTCATATATAAAGATTTTGACAATTCCTCTTTTAACTTTTGGATTCTATCAATTTCTTGATCCATAATCAGCATATCGTTAACATAAAGAAGAATAATGATGAAGTTATCACCTGAGAACTTCTTGAAATACACGTAAGCATCGACATAAGTTTATTTGTAACCATGATTTGTCATAAAGGAATCAAACTTTTGATACTACTGCATTGGAGCTTGTTTTAAGACATAGACTTTTCTTCAACTTACAGACTAGATTTTCCTTGCCTTTAGCTTTGAAACCTTCTAGTTGCTCTGTGTATATCTCCTCTTTTAAATATCCATGCAATAAGGCCATTTTAACATTCAGCTGTTTGAGTTCAAAATCGAGGCAGGTAGTTAGACCCAAAACTATTCTGATTTAGGTTGTCTTGACTACTGTTGAAAAGATTTCATCAAAGTTTATACCCTTCTTTTAGTTGAATCCTTTCATTACTAGCCTTGCAATATGCTGTATCAGCTTGTTACTATCTCTCTTTATCTTGAACAACCATTTTCTTCAATGCCTTTTTTCCTTTTGGAAGCTTTATAAGCTCGTATGTATTATTCTTCTTCAAAGAATCCATCCCTTCTTTCATAGCTATGAGCTAAAGATATTTTTCTTTATAAGATGCAACCTCTTGCATATTCTCTGGCTCCCCCTCGGCAATAAGTAATAGGTATTTAGAACTTGGATGCCTTGTGGATGGCCTTTTTCTCCCCTTTCGACCTTCAAAGTTATGTTTCATCAGTTGTTGGATTCAATTGCTCTCCCTGCTTATTATCCTCAATGGATTCATTTTTAGTATTGTCTAGATATGGTTCATAAAGCTCATCATTATCAAATTGTATCTAATCACCACCAATTTGTGTTTGGTCACACACTTCATCTGTTTTACCTGTAGATTGCTCAATAGTTGAAGGAATTGGCGAATATCTAACTTTGTCATGTGATGAGTTATAGTGTGATGATTGATCTCCACTCAGAAGATCAACACCTTTCTTGTGCTCTTGGAATACCAAATCCCTCTTCTGACTACCTTTTGCTTCTCTAGGTCATAAAGTCTAAAGCCAAACTGATCACCACTATATCCAACAATGATGCAAGGTATCGACTTTAAGTCAAGCTTCTTTCTTTGATCCTTAGGTATGTATTTGAATACATTGTGGACAAAAACTCTCAAATGATGAAGTGTGGGATCCTTGTCAGTCCATGCTCTCTCGGGAATCTCAAAATCTAACATAATTGAGGGAGCTCGATTAATAAGGTAAATCACAGTTTGGATTGCTTCTCCATAAAATATATTTGGCAATATAAACGTTTTGAGCATGCAACAAACTATCTTCACAAAGGTTCTATTCATCCTATCAGCAACCCTATTATGTTATGGAGTCGCTAGTTCGATTTTCTCATGTCTAATACAATACAATGTATAGTATTATTCAAACACCTTAGAAGTATACTCCCCTCCATTACCTACTCGCAGGCATTTTAGCTTCATCTCAGTTTCCCTTTCTACCATAACATGAAACTTCTAGAAAGTTTCAAACACTTGACTTTTAGAGTTTCACATTTATACCCAAGTCTTCCTCGAAAAATCATCAATTAATGTAACAAAATATCTGTAACCTAGTGACTCCTCCTCAATTAGAGCATAAAAATTTGAATATACCAACTCCAATAACTCTAACTTCCTTATGGATCTTCTTTTGAAAGAGACTCTATGTTGCTTTTTAGCCAAGCAATGATTTCAAAGATTAAGCAGTTGTGAGTTATTGGGATTAGGGATTTTCTAGTCAAGAATTTTAATACCTTCTCACTCATGTGTCCCAATTATCAATACCACAGATTTGGTGAAGATTCCCTTTCGGTTGTGTATACTTCTCCACTACCACACAACTTTAAATGTGTCTTATAAAGCGAGCAACATAATTCTCCTTGGGCAACCGTCATGGCACCTTTGGATAGTTTCCACTTCCTATCTCTAAAAGTTTGATGATATTCTTCTTGATCTCACATATTAGGCAACCAAAAATTTAGCCTTAGATCAAGGATATGTCATACATCTTTCAAAGTTAGTAAGCATCCAATGTTTGTCTTAACTCAGATATCACCTATACCCCTATCTTAGCGAAACTTTGGTTTCCCATCTTTACACTCCTAAAATCTCCACTCTTGTAGTTTAAGAAGAACTCCACCTTTGGAACATAATGATAAGATGCTCGAATGTTAATCAGCCATTCAGAACTAAAATTGTTGACATGAAAGCATTCACTAGTTTCACAAACTAGGGACACTTTATCATTTGTGCTTGAAGGTGTTGCTATTATATTTTTACTGCCACCGTCATTTTAATGATGTTGCTTTTTTTAATCCCTCTTCTACTTATAATAGAACCTCTTAATATGTCCTGATTTATCACAATAGTGACATGCTTCATGTTGTTGTCACCTCTAGACTTTGAATAGTTTTTAGAGTTGCCACAACCTTTAGGACCCTCACTCTTGTTCCTTCCCCTACTTTCTATCATGAAAGCCTGCATGTTGTCAACTCCAATATCTTTTTTTAATAATTTCCTCATTAAACATAATCTCTTTGATTACATCCAAAGAAAGCACACCTTTAGGAGTTGAGTTGCTAATTGTCAACACTAGCGTCTCCTAGCTTTCTAGTAATGAATGCAACAGGAACAAAGCTTGAAGCTTATCATCAATAATGATCTTTATTGTAGCAACCTTGTTAATTATGTCTGAAAAATCACTTAGATGCTCTGACATTAATTTTCTAGCTATTAACTTCAAATTTGCAAACCTCTTAATCGAAAAGGCCTTATGAGCAATCTTCCTTTCATTCAGACCTTTTAAATTCTTCCATAGCTCAAAAGGATCCATTTCTTAAGACAAATGGTTGAATATGCTGACATCAATCCATTGTCTAATAATGCCGAGATTTTTTTGCTTAATATTTTCTCATTCTCTATCTGACATCTTTTGATGTTTTGAAGGAACTTCATTCTTCACACCTTTGTCCACATCAATAGGATCAAAGAGATTCTTGCAAGATATAAGGTCCTCCATTATAGGCTTCTAAATCATGTAATTTGATAACGTTAACTTGACTATAGAGTTGTTTCCACCTTTTATTACTATGGCTCTGATATCACTTGTAGGGAGACAATAACATGACTCTGTAAAATATCAACCAAATATCAATGACAAGAAAGAACTCTTCAACTTGCACCAGTAAAATAATATGAGAATAAGAAACTTAAAGATGAAACAAACATCAAGATTTACATGGAAAATCCTTCAATGTAGAGGAAAAAACTACGGGATAAACTAATAAGCAAATTCGCTAAACTTAATAAGGATTTATAGAAAAATTTGACACAAAGTTTCAGGATTGAAATCAAAGTTGTTATCATAATCAACAATCACTCAAGTCAATCTTAAAACTAATCAAACAAGGATGATAATACAAAACTATTTGCCTTCTCTTTGTTTTTCCTTACTTTTGGATGTTATGATCGTACTCTCTATATAAACCTACATATTTTCTTTCTATTATAACACGAAATAATTTTCTTTGGCCGTGTAAGTAACTGTGCATCTTCACCATTGCCTCATTCGCAATTTTACGCAATTACAAAGAGTTACACGGTCTCGACACACAGCTGTGTATCTTCACATGGGCGTGTACATGACCGTGTATATGTTTTGTCTTCAAATGTTCCTCCACATGTCTACAGAGACTGACACGGTTGATCCACATGGCCATGTAAGTTAAGACACAAGCATGTTACACTCTACATGATCGTGTATCTCTCCAGGAGAGATTTTTAGATCTTGTTTTCATTTGCCCATCTTCCCACGAACCAAAAGATGATCACCGAAAGTCTCAAAATAGAGTTGGATAGTAAACATATTTGAATTCAAAATATTGATCATATTGATGGAAAAGAAAATCTCTCTTCAACATCACTTAACTATAAAATGGAAAAATAGGATTATAATTTATGATCCATCCCTATGGATGGGATAGTTGACTAGAAAATCAAACAATAAAACATGTATTTTTATTGTTATTTGTTAAAACATAAAGCCCCTATTGCAGGGTTTAAAATTTTTCAAACCTTGCCATGTATTATGGGTTTAATTGTGTTTGGCATTCCTCAAAACCATCCTAACTAATTAAAGATCTTAGATTTAACTTCTCGCTAAAATTTTGAATTGATTGTGACCTGTCCATAAGCAATGAACGACTTTACAATGTTGTTTCAAATTATTATGATAATTATACTTAATTCAGATAATAATTAAAAAATAATAAAAAGAAGGTATCATATTTCGAAACCACGAAAAAATTGCTTACAATTATATTTCTAATTTGTTAAAAATATGAAAATAAATAAATAATCCTATGAAGTTGGGTAATGAAAATCTCCAAGACTGAATTTGACCCTATGTATTCAATAATCTCTTTATAAAATGTTTCTTGATATAAAGCCATATGCATGTCTACTGACATATAGCTTGCAGGTTGGTGGTTAGCACGTAAAAGGCTCAAGCCCTACCACCACCACACCTACACATCTACCTTTAATTGTGATAGTACCGTACCCCTCTATCCTTGTGCTAATTAGCCACATGGTGGATGTTATAACTTCACCACATTGGTGGCTTGAGATTTTAATTAAGCAAAAGAAATTTAAAATCTTTTGTCCCACTAAATTTAAGTTTTTTATTAAATTTTAAGTTGGTGAAAAGTCCCTGATCTACAAGCTGTCGTACAATGTGGAACCAAAGTTTTGTTGGAAAATCGGGTCAGGATCCAATATCGGCCGCAGCGGAATAATTACAAAACTTTTCCACAAATTAGTTTCCCAAAATTCAAGATCTTTTTAATTCTATAAAATGATTAATACATGAATCATAATAAAGAGAAATCTTAATTCGTACCTTATTTTAAAGCTTGATCCTTATCTTGTCGTATCTCTTGAACCATTTCTAAAACTAATCCGTCTCAACTACCATAGCCCGCACAAATGTTCGGCCTCTAACGTTATCTACAAAATGGGTTGAGAGAACTCTGTAACTCTTATAGAAAGGGTTAAGTAAGAAGTGCTAGCTCCATGAAGCTTAATTCTAATTAAATACCAATTATGCCCAAATAAGATCCAATATCTCTTATTGATCCTTATTTATTAAATATCTCATATTTAATAATAAGGTTTCTCAAACTTTACAATTAAGTCCAACTTGATTAACATAACTTTACTTTTATCCCATTCTATATGTGAGACCCATTATGTAGTATCCTGTTTTCTCATAGTAAAGGTTAGAACCCTAGATTAATGTAAATGAGAATAGTATTTAGAAATTAGAAAATTCATTTCATGCTCTTGCATAATATAAGCATACACACACGTGATTATTGATTTTATCATACATTATAGTGAGTGCAGTATAAATGATTGTTTAAAGTGATTCTGATGTGAATAGTGAATATTTTACCTTGATTTTTGATTTGGTGATTATATTTATTGATTTAGAATTTTTGGTAAAAATTGGGAAAATTTATGAGATTTTGGGTATTTTTGAACTAGGAAAAATGCCAAGTGGCAAGATAATTGATAAATGGTAGTAGAAATAAGTGAAAAATGGCAATAGAAATAAGTGATATGTGGCATTAGGATTTAATGACAAGTGTTATTGAAAATTTAGAAAGCAATTGGATTAGAAATTGGAGACAAATGAACTAGTTACCAAAAAGAAACCAGGTGGAACCACAGGGAGGTGATAAGTGGCAAGTGACAAGTGTCACTTACCTTGTCACATCTCACCCACCATATTCACACCTAGTGAAAGAATAACTTAATTCTTGTCTTTCACTTATTATTTGCTCTCATCTTGTCGTTAATCTCTTTTCTTCATCTTCTTCGTTATCTTCTTCTCTTCATTCTTACGATACTCTCTTCTCCAAACATCACACATTGAAACTTGCTCTCATCCTTCATTTGCTACTTCCATTTTCGTTATCTTCTCCATCTTGTTACTAGAGAAAACTAACCTACTCCACCCTCTATGATGATGATCGTGTAGAAAAAGGAGTTAGGGTTTCTTGGAGATTTTGAAGAAGCTTTGAGTAAATAAAGAAAGTAGTATATTGTTCTTCATAGGTTGTTATAAATGAATCAAATATGGTAATTATTTCGATATTAAATGATTATGAAAACGGAGTTGATTCTTATGTGTAACGTGGATGAATAAATGGACATATTCATGTCTTTCTTTTGTATTTATGATGAGTAAAAATCTATGAATTGTTATAAAAATGTTTTTGATGATAGTTTAAGAAATGAAATGATCATGAAAATGTGGTTGAAGTGTGATGATACGTTGATGAAGAAATGAATATAGATTTATGTTCTATTTTCGTATAAATGATAAATAATAGATTATGTATTGTTTTATGGATGATTAATAATGACAGTGGTGATAGAATTGAGGAGAATGAAGTAGAAATGATTAATTATGCAAGAGATGTCTTTGATATGGATGGAAAGGTAAAGAATGTAGGAACAGTATGAAGCATATGTATGATAGGATTAAGTAATTGATGATGAATCAATTGAGTAGAGTTCTGTGAGTTTAATGCAACTAATATGGTAGTTGAATTAGCCTAAAATGAAGTTACATAAGTAGATGTGAATTATGTAAAAATTGGAGTGTAAATGATGTTTGTATGTATGTGGAATTCGTGGGAAAATGAAAGAAGAAAATGCAAGGCACGATCGTGGCATAGTCCCCACGATCATGGCCTAGCAAACTTTGGTTCTATCATGATTGTGGCAGAAATCCCCACGATTGTGACTAGTTCCTTGAGCTTCTGTCACGATCGTGGGAAGATCCACCACAATCATTGGAAGGTCCACCACGAGCATGGGCAAATACATGGAGTGAAAAGTTGTCTTTTAAGTGATGTTTGAAACAATTAATGCTAAGGTACTTTAGTATGATGTATTTAGGCTTAAATGAGGCCTTGAATGAACCTAGTTTGATGATAGGTTAGGTGTTTAAAGTGAGTAAGATGTATTAAGTATAAATGAATGATTGAATGATGATGTTAAATGATCATAAGATGTGAATTAAGGAAATATACCTGGAATAGTTGATACATTTACATATGTATATGAATGAATGTTTATGAGATTGTGCAAATTAGTAATGTGTGTAAATGTGTATTGCTTGATATAGAAGCGTAAATAGAATGAGCGCATCCAGACATTATGTTGGCCCCTGAATTTTTTTTGTTGAGATAAGCATGATTTAAATGAATTATGAGGTCATGATAGAATTATTATTGGAGTTTAATTAATTATTACCGTGTTAGTAGGATTTTATTATACTGGTTAGTTAAATTAAAGTAGTAGGAATGTTTTGAGGGCAATTATGGAATGTCACTTAAGTTTAAAGACCATGAAGCATCAAAGGAAGGGTAAAGTGGACATTTAACACTCATTAAGGGTAAAATTGGAAGAGGAAAATGTTTTCTTGGTTATTAGATGAAGAAAAACGTGAATGAAGGGAAAGAAGGAGTGAAAAATGTGAAAAATAAAGAGAAGTGAGAGAGAGTTCATTCATGAGAGAAAAGAAAGAAGACAAGTTAGGGTTTCATCTTTTCTTAGCTTTTAAGAGTGATTTTAAGGGTATTCAAGAAGAGAAAAAGAAAGAGGAAGAGAAGAGCTTCCATTTGAGCCAAACATCTCTTTGTTTGGTGAAGATTCAAGGTAAGCCCATTTTTAATCCTTTGGATTTTTGGAAGGGTTTTGGTTCATGAAGCTTAGGAAATACATGGGTTTAAGTATTCTAGAATTAATTTTTAGTGAATATGCTTTTTGGGTTCTCAATTTGTATTCCTATTGAATTGGATTTTTGCCAATGTTAAAAGGAATCAAGAGAGGCAAGAGGAGCAAAAGGAGGGGCATTTTTATGCAAGTTTTTAAGTAAGGAATCCAGGTGGGTTACATGTTTATAGTTGAGTTAAAGAGCCATGAGTATTTTTCCAAATCAATAGAGTTAAATGATTTCAATTGCTTTATAAATGTTGAATTTATTGCTTCTTAAATGATTTAAGTAATTGCTAAATGTTTGGTACATGAATCTTGATGATGAATTATAAAACGATGATGGAAATTGTATTTGAAAAATATCATGCTTATGGAAATCATGCTTCCGAAACATGCCTTTTGTGCAAGATGTTTACAAGATATGAAATTCATTTTTGTGTGGGTTTGTGGTGGTCCATTCTGTTATGTCACATGCACGTTGACCATGTTAAAGGCTTCTCCTGCCTGGTATTTAATGGCATGGAGCTCCTTCATGGACTCCCTCATGTTTACTGGAGATTCACAAGAACTCCCTCATGTTTATCGGAGCTTCGCAATAACTCCCTCATGTTTTGGACTATCCAAACCATTATGATTGCTTATGTGTTTATGATTTGTTTGACAAATTTGAGAAATATATGTCTTATGTTGTTAATGATTGTTTGGCAAGCTTGAGAATTTGAGAAATACGTGTTTTATGGATTCAATGAAAATTTACTATGGTAATGAATATTTTTTATTGTTTTGCTTATTTCTAAGATATAAACTTGTTACACATGAACTTTTAAGCTCACCCCCATTCCTCCCCATCTCCAAGTGAAGAGCAAGAGATCGAGTGATAGAGAGTCAAAGCACCACTCCAAGTTTACATATTTTTTTTGTTTAAGTTAGTTTATGGAAACTCAAGGCTTTAGCCACATTTCAAGTATTTCTCATTTATGTATATTTTGTATTTTTGGATTATGAGACCAATGATGTATTTGGGTTTTGAAATGCCCATTAAATCTTTGTAAAACTCTTTTATTTTGATGTTAATGACATTTATTTATGTTTTGCTCATGACTTTCCAAGTTTTCGCATTTCATTTTTAAGCATTCATACGGGTAAAATCTGTGTTCTGAATTCAGGGGAAAAATTAGATTAATTTAGGTTGATTTGGACAAGGTTGTCTTCTTTGAAGTTGTAGATTATCCTCTTAGCTTTCCAATGATATCAAGTTTGTAATTTTTAGACATCGAAATTGATATATATGCTTTTTACAAGTTAGTGATGCTACACAGGGTGTATGTTGGACACTTTATAGCCTTTTCTTTACTTAAGTTAATAGAAATGAGTACTATGGTGTCTTGAAAGGGGAATAATTAGTGTGATAAGTTAGAGATGAAATGAAGGTGATAAAGGGAGTTGAATGTGTGCTGAATTATTGAAGAATGTATTGACATGGTTGATATTGTATTTATGTGATTATGATCAACAATTTATGATGAACGGGTATAAGTTTGAATGTTATGTTTTTAGATTGGTGACCAAACATAGATTATGATTCGGTTGTTAATGATATTAAACTGAAATAGAAGTGAGAATGAAGGGAAATGATGAGGAAAATAAGTTAGAAATGATAGATATGCATAAGAGGGGTCATAGATAACTTGTAGGAGTTAGAAATTTGGAAATTGACCCATAAATGTCCGTTGGATGAACTTGACGTCTGCTGGGTGGACCTTCTCAGGAATTCCAGCGTTTTAGCTCATTTTATGTCCATCTGGAGGGACATTTGTCCGCTAAGTGGACATTCTCGGGACAGTTATATAAATGTGCAAATTTTTGACCCTCTAGACAGAAAAATCTTTCTTCAGGGTTTTCAAAGAAGTTCTAGAACTCGAAGTCCTCTTTAAAACCATACTTGAATGGCCTTGATCCAACATCTATAATGAAAGTTATGCTTTTTGCCCCAAATCATGTACATTTATAAGTTGTGGGATTATCAATGTTTTCCTATGATACATTTAGGCTTGAATGGAGCTTGAAATGTACTTGGTTTGATGTGGAAATAAGAGATAAAATGAGTGATATGTTTAGGCTGACGATTGATGATATAAACATAAGAATGGATTCTCATATATCAAATGCTCAATTATGAAATTGTTGGATGTTATGAGAATGAAGATGAACCTATATATGATGGCTAATGAGATTCCATTACAAGAACCCTACAGAGTGATGCGCTTATGTTTGACTCACGAGTTAGACTCCAGAAACGAGGCCTAACACATTGCTGAGACATCGAGGCAATAGCTATCTGGAGCATACTGTGAGTAACCTAGATGTTCTCACTAAGATCTTCTATCTTTGCTTAAATTTCAATTATTGAATTATCAATGATGTGAATGTGTTAATTCTAGACATTGATAGTCCGAGGCGTTTGATGAATGAGATTTACATTGGAAGTGCTCATTGTATGTGAATCTGACAAAAATAAATGTACTCAACATGATTGTTGAATGTTGGACTTAGGTCTGATGAAAATGTGAAAGTGATTGTACATGATAAATGAAAATGAATTATTGCATATGACGTGATAATTGATGCATTTCCTTTCATGATATGCATGATCAGATAAAGGCAGTTGTGACTGGAGTAGCCAGGGAAAAGAGCTTAAAGCTCAAAATGTGTAAGGGCCACAGGCTCACGAGCCTGGTATCTCCAACAGATGCGGGACAGTTATTAATGAGCCTGGTATCCATAATGGATACGGGACAATTAAAAGGCACTCAGTCACAACAATGTAATAATTGAATCTGAGTCACATATATATTACATATACATTTGATATTTATATTTTAAATAATATAAATGAATTATATGAATTGTTCTGAGAAATGTGAAATAAGTGACCCAAATGGTATTTGATGCTATATGATGATTGGTAAGGTGATGTGCATTATGTGATATCATGAATTGTCTATGAATTTGGAATACAAAATGTTTGTGTTATGTGATATGAGCGAGTATATCGATGATGGCTTGCTCACTGAGTTTGCAAAACTTATCAAAATTGCAACGTTGATTTTCAGGTACGAGAGAGAGGAGACTTAGTTACTAAGACATTCTAGAAGAAACCTAGTACTACTTTTGGACTCGAGAAATGGCTCAAATATCGGTCAGTTGAGACTGAGGAGTTAGACTGAGTTTTTATAAAATTCTCATTTCATGTAAAATGTGTAAAAGAGCAATAGACTCTTATAATTTTGGTGATGTATATATATATATGGATTGGGTAGTGTAATACTACAATGTACATTATGTTTTATGAAATGAAATAAGGAATTGAGCTCTAGATATCTTGTTATTTGCATTTTAAATTATAATGCCATGATAAGTGAAAGTGACTGCTCTAACTAACACCGCGGTTTATGAGGCATGTTCCTAAACATCAGATGAGGTTCGGTTATTATGCCTTATAGATCGGGGCACCACAGGTCTTGGTATCAGAGCACAGTTGGCATCTATAGGGATACATATAAATAATTAAACATGATATATCATAAGAACTTCGGATAGTAATCAAGGTTATTGTCTATTATAAGTCATCTGCTATAGGTGATTAAGTTGGACACTCAGCTGACCTAGAGTCTGTAAGAGCTAATAGAGAGTCTTTTGTACCTTGGCCTGAGCAAATGCCTTCGAGAATTCCTGAGAGAAAGGAAAGGAGGTATCATAAACTGAGAAAGCAGGGGGCTGTGGACTTTTATTGAAGTACAGACCTTGTGGATGCCGAAGGATGGCTAGAGAAAATGGAGAGAATATTTGATCAGATGGATTGCGAGTTTGATGAAAAGTTCGACTACACAGTCTCATTACTGTAAGGTCTAGCATACCTGTTGGACCCCGTTTCCGAAGTCCAACTCATATGCAGAATATCTTAATATGTGAGTTTATCTCCCAAAGAGAACACCTTGACCATTATAGGGTTATCTTCTTTCCTATGATACCACAACTGTCGGGCCTCGTTTTTGGAGTCCATCCTTCAGAAAATCATAAGACTTATCATTATCGGGTCATCTTCTCAAAACTCCCCTTTTTCTAGGCTTAGCTCAGCTCTTAGAACAGTTAATTACTACGATGGCAGTCAGCTAGTCCTTTTATCCCTTTCAACCTGATTTCCTCAAAGATTAGCGTTGGTGAGTCCACACTTTACACATATACCTGCTTCGGGGCTATTAGTATAACTTTTCCTATAGGCATCC
>JAOQMS010000007.1:22301267-22315840 GCA_027563885.1 Erythroxylum longipes
CCCTAAAGAAAGCCCAAAACATCCAGAAAGGCTTTCTTGAAACAAATCTACCCAAAAACAAATCCCACACAGATTTGAGCTTCAAAACTAATTAAAATTGCCTAATCTTAGTCTAAATAGGAGAAGGAAACTAGAAAACATAGAAGACTAATTTAAGAGGGGCTAATTGGGTTTTAAACTAGGCCCACATGCTTGGTTCCTTAAAATAAAGCATGCACATGACTTTTTTAATAAAGCACATGCACACTTAACACAAATTAGCCTATAACAAAGTCCAAAAGAAGTCCACACGCCCTTTACATGATAAAATAAGCCAAACCCATTTATTAGACTTGTGCTTGTGAAAATAGGCTAAGTGTTAGCCTTCTTGGTTTTATACCTCTAATGTGCACACACACTTAGGCATCTCCCTAAGCTCTTCCCCAAGCTTGATCAACAAAACTTCTTGAAGTTCTTGTGAAACAAAAGCTTATGCATAAATTTGAAATTGTGCCTTGATCTTGTTGGAGCGTGACCTTGTAATTGGCCATTGGTATCCTCAAGTCTCCATTGTCTTGGCGAGTTGCATCACCTATAAATAGAAAAAAGCATTAGGGTTTTAATTTTTATTAAATTAAATATTTCAGTTATATTTAAATTCTAATTCTAATTCTAATTCTACTTCTAATTCTAATTCTAATTCTAATTTAATTTAATTTATTAAAATCAAATATTTCATATTTAATCTCTAAAGTTTCTCAAACTTCACAATTAAATCCAACTTAGTAGAAATTGATTTTTTTCTTTTAAACTGCTCTTTCTATTTGAACAATTAGGTTATAATATATTGATATTGATTATAAATTACAATTTGAATTCATAATAAAATTAACGTCTAACAACATGTTGTGACTATCCAAATATCAGGAATGTTAAAGTGATTTAACTTAACATGTCCATGCATGGTTATGATATATAATTTAATTCTTTCGTCATCAAATGCTCCAATTGAACAAAGTATAGATATAGTATTTACTTTTTTGAGTCCAATCATGTTCGTTCTTACTAATTAGTAATTGATTTATAGTTTATATTGAAAAATACCTTTTCAAATGTAAATTCACTTTAGCTAGAGAATTTCCTAAACCACTACTAATCAAGAATAGTAGAATATTCTCTCTAATTACTTTAAAGTAACAAATCCTTTATCGACTTAGTTACCTATCTCTATATGGTTCATATTATCCAAGTACTATTAACTAAGTTACCTTAAATAGGACAGATCATAAGTAGCATCAAAACACTGTAATTTGCATATGAGATACTTTGGTAATCTCAAGTATAAGGACCAATTATACAACTATCAGAATGAGGAAATACACAGACACATAAGTAATATTCCACTTGGTATCTTTATAATCGGGTCAGTTCAGTGAACTTATTCTCTAATAAGCATTCCTATTTTATTTAAGTATCTCCATATTTTAATTTATGAGATCAATTAATTTCTTTATAAGAAAGAAACATAACATGTTCTAATTTTATTGTTTCATCAATATTTCGTCTTGATGAAACTATAACTAGGAATAAGAAATAAATGCAAATTTAATCTCATAATTATGATCTTATCATAATTTCAATTACACAGTAATTGCTCCAGGAATTTTACCTTTAGTATTAAAACATCATATGTAATTAATATAATACATAAAGCTAAAAAATGCCTTTATTAATTAAAATAATAATGTCATACATAAAATTGAAACCAACTAATTACATACATAAAATTGAAACCAACTAATTACCTACAAGGGTATAAACTAATGGTCTCTCACTTACACTAAAATTAATCACCCATATACCTAATACCATATCCATCCATATATTGATCATGTCTCTTTTGAGACAATTGCTTAGTGAGATGATCTGTAAGATTCTCTTCAATGGGAACTCTCTCTAATGTTATGTCTTTTCACTCCACTATCTCCCTGATTAAATGAAACTTCCTAAGTATATGGTTGACCGTTAATGAGACATTGGTTCTTTTGCCTATGCAATGGCTTCATTATTGTCATAATACAATACCATAGGTTTAACAATGCTATAACTACTTTATGTTTAGTGATGAACTTCTTGATCCAAACTGCTTCTTCTGTTGCCTCTAACACTAAAATGTAGATCACCTCAATCACATAATCTACAATAGTTAGTTATTTAGAGCTCTTCCATATTACTGCACCACCATTCAGAGTGCATATTTACCCTAACTGTGATCTTCTATCATCTAGATTTGATTAGAAACTAGCATCTAAATACCCCTAAACTCTTAGTTTAGCTCCTTTATAGACGAAGAAAACATCTTTGCTCCTTCTTCAATTCTTTAGGATGTCTTTCATAGTTGTTCAGTGACCATCACTAAAATTGGCCCGAAAATTGCTCTTTATGTTCAAAGCATAAGAGACTTCTAGTCTAGTACATAGCATTGTATACATGATTGATCTAATTGTCAAAGCATATGGAACACAATCCATTTTATATCTCTCTTCTTATGTCTTAGGACATATATTCTATAAGAGAGAAATGACATAACACACGGGTTAGAATTCTCTCTTTGAATTCTCTATGCTAAATTTTTTTAGCACTTTATAAATTAGGATGAGCCAATCAACCTCATTGATCTATCTATATAGATCTTTTTTCCCATAATATAGGTTGCTTCTTCTATATCCTTCATAGAGAAATTGGATAACTAAATCTTTACAGGTTAGAGAATTGGTATGTCATTTCCAATTAACAATATTTAATTTATAAATAAAACTCAGAAAATGACTGCAATTTGACTAACCTTCTTATAAACACATGGTTCATCCACATTTTTTATAAAATAAAACTTTTAGATTGTATCATCAAAATAGATGTTCTAACTTTGTGACACTTGATTAAGCCCATAAATATAATTTTACAACTTGTATACTTGATTAGGAAATCTCTTGGATTCAAAACCTTTAAGTTTTGTTATATACACACATCCTTAAGCAAATTCCCATTAAGAAATGTTTTTTTGACATCCATCTACTTTCATAATTATGATGTACGGTTATATCTAATAGGATCCTTATGGATTACATAGCTACTAGTTAAAATTTTTCATCAAAATCAACTCCTTGTTTTTACCTGTAACATTTAGACCCTAACCTTGCTTTGTATGTATGTACATTACCATCTATGTTAGTTTTTCTCTTATAGCTCACTTGCAATAGGTACAATACCATCAAGTGCATCAACCAAAGTCTATACTTAGTCAGTATACATGTATTATATTTCAGATCTCATGGCTTTATGCCATTTTAAAGAATAAATGTCATACATTGCTTCTTTAAAAGTAATAGGCTCGTCATCTATGAGTGATACTTTATACTTCCCCTTTTCGATATATAGATCTAATTTAATGGGGGACGACGTATTCTACTAATGCTTTATCGACTATATGTCTCTTGAAACCTCGATTTTACGTCATATGTATCAATTTAAGATTCTTGTCACATTTAGATATGAATTTGTGTCTTTTGAACTTCTGTAAGTTCCACCTCAATCCCACTACTTTCTTAAAAATAATTTCTCTTTCTAAGAATGTAGCATGTCTTAAGAAAACACTGTTTTCTCAAGAGGATGGTAAAATTAATATCTAATACTCTTTTTTGAATACCTAACAAATTTGCATTTAACTTATTTAACTTTAAGCTTATTAGATATTGCACACTTTACATAAGCATCACATCCCTAAATCTTTAAATGTGATAACCTTGTTCTACTAAAAGTTTATATCTTATATGATGTCTTGTCAACCAATTTGGATGGAACTCTATTTAAAAGGTAAGTAGCACTTTTAAGGGCATATCCCTAATGGGAGATAGGAAAGACTGCATGACTCATCATGAAACATACCATATCAAATAGAGTACGATTTTTACTCTCAGATAGTCAATAATGTTATAGAGTTCTAGGAGTAGTCCATTATAAGAGAATCTCATTCCCTTAACCAAGAAACTTATGGTCCATGTATTGACCACCTCGATCTAATCTAAATGTTTTAATTCTTTTACTAGTTTGTCTGTCAACCTCAAGACTAAATTCTTTGAACTTTTCAAAAGATTTAGACTTTTGTTTCATTAAGTACATATAATCATATCTAGAATGATCATTTATGAATAAAATGAAATATGAGAATCCACCTCTAGTATAAGTACACATAGGGCAACACGTACATCTGAAAGTATAAACTCTAGTAACTCGCTAGCACATTCTCCCTTTACATTAAAGCGTAGTTTGTTCATCTTTTCCAGTAAGCAAGGTTCATAAGTTTCATATGATTCATAATGATCCAAATATCTTTCTTTTTGTAACCTTGTGATTCTAATTTCATTGATACGACTTAATATAAAATGCCATAAATAAGATGGATTTTGGTCACTTAACTTCTTTTCTTGCTATTTATATTAAGGATTCGCCTTTTAAGATGAAATTTATTTAAACCATTTATAAGTAATCCATATCCATAATAAACATCATCTTTATAAAAAAAACAACTTTTATTCTTAATAATAAAGAAAAATTAACTAAAATATAAATAAGAAATAGAAATGTTGTTTCTTGTAATGACTGTAACATGATAACAATTATTTATTACTAGTTCAAGGCCAGAAGGCAAAGCTATACTACAAGTTCCTAGAGCTAATATGGCAACTCTTGCTTTATTGCTAACTTGCAGGTCCACTTCCTTTCCTTAATGATCTACTCCTTGTTAACATCTGTATGATATTAAAAATATGAGAACCAAATCCAATATCTAATATCCAAGAATATGAAATGGAAAGACTGATGTTAATCATAAACATAGCTGAAGAAACAACTTCCTTACGCTTCTTATCTTTCAGGGTAGCAAGATAAGCTAGATAAATCCTCTTCCAATATCTGTCAACTCTGCAGTGAAAACATTTTCCCTTGTCATTGCTCTTCTTCCTAACACACCTTTTGGCTTTGCTACTCTAGTAGAAGCCCTCTTTTTCTTGTTATTATACTTCTTATAGACTTTTTCTTAATCTTAGAATAATCCACAATAAGAATAAATTGGTTTCCTTCTTAAGACACCCCTGTACAATCTTGAGCATATTTAGCAGTTCAAACAATGACACTTCCTTTTGATTTATATGGAAGTTCATAACAAAAAGTGAAAAGATTGAACTAAGTAACTGCAACACCATATCGATGCTCAACTCACAATCTATGACAAAACTTAATTAGCCTAAATTTTCAATATGGACAATCATCTTCAGCATATGTAGCTCCACGAAAGTCCTTCTTCCATCTTGCACTGAAATAATGCTTAAGAGAATTGATACCTCTCCACCCTGCTTGATGTACTAAACAACTCCTTGAGATGAAAAACTATAATAGGAGCATCCATGTTCTCATGTTGCCTCTGAAGCTCTAAAGACGTATTAGCCAACATCACGCATGTAGCTTGTTCAACATTGTCAATAAAATGTTGATATCTCTCCCAAACCTCATCAGTTGCATCTAAATTAGGTTCTAGTGGAATAATAGTGTCCAAAATGTACAACTTCTTTTCTTACTTAAGAATAGTTCTTAAGTTACGCAATTAATCTGAGAAATTCGGTCCAGTTAGCTTGTTAGCATCCATAATGCTCCTCAGCATCAGATTAGTACTCATCTTCTTTTGAAAACCGAAAGAAATAAAAAAGCTTATTTTATACCATAAAATCAAATAAAATAAGGACTTTAATAAATATTTGATTACTTTTACTATTTTATTCAAAATCATAGCCCTTACTATTAAATTGAAAAGCTATCAAATAATTTCCTAATGGCCTAGAATCTATTAAAAAATAATTGATCATGAGTTTATTCAATAAACCAACTAAATTTAAATTAAGTAGATAATAACTTTATCAATCACATTTTATGTGACTCTTAGATCTGTTAAGTAACAACTCTTTTCCAAAATATATCTTATATATTATTCCTAACCATACCTCTAAATTCATACGATCACGAGCTTTCTCATCCAAATAATATAAATTTAGTTAACTAGGAGCCATTAATTTAAAATAAAGCATATTCGGGTTAAAGAGGCCTTGAGTTTGCTCAATAAGTCTTATAATAAACAAAATTCCAATTTTATTCTTAAATAATAGAAAGAAAATATCACGTTTTTAACATTTTGAAATTTCAAAAAATTTTAAGAATAACTACGAAATTAAATAATTTCGTAGTGGGCTAGGATCCATTAAAAAATTGATCTTGAGTTTGTTTAATAAACCAACTAACTTTAAATTAGGTAGATAATAATCACATTTTATATGACTCCCATTTTCATTAGGTGCTAACTCTTTGCAAAAATATATAATATATAATATTCCTAATCATGCTTCTAAATTCATACAATCGTGAGCTTGCTCATCTAAATAATAAAAATTTAATTAAGTATGACTTATTAATTTAAGATAAAACATATTCATTAAAGAGGCCTTGAATTTGCTTAATAAGTCTTATAATAAACAGAACTTTGATTTTATTCTTAAATAATAGAAAGCAGCTATCATTTTCTTAACGTGCACTTAATATTTAATTGAGATATTTGAAATTTCAAAAATTTTTGTTCTCATTAAAATAATATAATCTCATTATATTAATAATTTCTAACATAATCCAGTTATGAAAGAAATCATTTAAGACATTTGATTGATTCTAATTATTGATTTAATAAATAATTTAATTTAATAATTCAACTTCTTAAAAATTTAACTGTATTATAAAATATTCCTAATAATGATAATCCTTCAATTAAAATTAAGGCTAAAAAACATATAAAAATCAAATAAAGAATGTGTGGTAAACGCACCAGAACACTTTTCTGTGAGACACGTACAGGCATTAAATGGGGTACCTGCAGCGCACACACTACCAGTGTCTGCTGGAAAATGCTCCGGCCCCCGTATAACACACATCCCATCATTTCCAAATCAAGGTTTTCTCCTTTCTGGGACATCGTCGTTTCTTGATCTACGTTGTCGCTGATGCTCGCTACTTCCCGTCCCCAAGCCTTGTTTGTGGGAGTTCCTCCTCCTTTATAGTACTTTAATTATAGATGAGTTATTGCCCTTCCCCAGTGGCAATTCACTACTGGTTCAAACAGCTACTGGTGAAAATCTGTTGCACGAGACGCATACGTCTTCTGCCACTGTTCCACCAAAAACAACAAACCCAATAGCCAAATACTTATTCAATCTCATTAGGAAGAAGTGATTCGCATACAAGACTAAGGCCAAGCATTCATCATTTTTCCACAACTTATGCAAAGAGAAATTAGATCCTCATTCTTTCTAGGTTGGCATGCAAATTTTATGTTTTTCCATAACCTTTAGTTAATATATGAGGCAAAATAATGCAAGTTCTATAAAGCAATAACGTAAAAACAAATTATGATTTTGAGCATGCAATTTTCAGGTTTCCGGAAGCAGAGAATAAACAAAGGAGACGAGGCATAAAAAATTTTCAGAAAACATATTCAAAAATTAATTAAATCATAAAACCTAATTCATTAAACTAGATGTACAACCTTAATTTTTATCAAATCAATAACAATCAAATAATTGACTCAAGTTAAATAAGTAAAGGAGGATCTAATACCAGTATCGGGAAACCAATCATGATTGATCACGGGTGTAGTAGAAAAATAAAATTTTTATAATTTTTGATCTAATCACAATAATTAAATAACTTTTAAAAAATGAATCATAAAATATAAAGTGGCACCTAATTTGAAATTCCTACTGAAATCTTTTTGAAACCTTTTTGATATGTCAACTACGAGTTGTTCACGCGTTTAGCTTCTAATAGTATCCACATAGTAGTAAAAAGATATTCAACTCTTTAAGAGGAAATTATAAATTTATTCCTATAAATAGAAAAAACAATAGGGTTTTAAACTTTTATTAAAATTAAATAATTCAATTATAATTAAAGTAAAACTCTAATTATAATTTAATCTAATTTTAATAAAATTAGATATCCCATATTTGATCCTAGTGTTTCTTAAACTTCACAATTAAATCTAACTTAATTGAAATTGATTTTTCTATTTTAAACTACTCTTTATGTGTGACTCATTAGGTTCTAATATATTGGCAATGATTATAAATCCTAATTTTAATACATAATTAGAATTAAATAAATTAAAACTCCTTTTAATTTATCTTTAATTCTCCAATTAAACAATTTATAATCATAAATCAAGATTGACCTCTAGCAATATGACATGACTACCTAATATCAAGAATGTCAAAATGGTTTGGTTTAACATGTCTATGCATGGTTGTGATGTATAATTTAATCCTTTCATCATCCAATATTCTAATTGGATAGAGTATGGATATAGTGTCTACTCTTTTAAATCTAATTATGTTCATTCATACTAATTAGTAATTAATTTATAATTAATATCAAAAAAACACCTATTCAAATGTCAATTCATTCTGCCCAGAGATTTTCTTAAACTACTACTAATCAATAATAGTAAAACATTCTCTATAATTACTTTAAACTAATAAATCCTTTATTGACTTACTTAACTATCTTTATAATGTTCATGTAGCACCCCACTCTCATAATGTATATTCTCGTTCATACCATTGGTATTTAAGAACATACTCTACGAGGGTGGCATGCTAGGACAGTCGATCAGTCATACTCATTATTATTATTTTCACTCATCACACATATATTTCAGAAAACCAATAATCAATAATGGCCCATTTTACTCATAAACATTTTCAATCATCAATGTTACAAACAATATACATATCATCATAATTCTAGTAAATATTTGGGCCCATTATAAGTACAAAATACTTTTAGTCAAAATGTCATTTCATTTCTGAATCATTCACATTTACACTGTATAGTATTTATGAATACACACTTTAATACAAAAATAATGAAATACATATGTGGACTCGAACTGATCCCGACCTCTATCTCTTATTCGAATGCAATGACTATACTCTAATTTGTTAAACTGGAGATTTCCTCTGAGCCTAAAAGATAACGTTGAATTTTGGTTAGTTTTACGAACTCAGTGAGTGAACCATCCTCGATGGCTCACTGATATCACATAACATAACAATTCATATAATCATATAATTCACATCACTTCATTAATTTATCATGTAGCATTAATTAATACTTTATTTATTTATTTCACATTTCATATTCAGAGCAGTCAAACAATTCATTTCGATCATTTAAAACATCTATGTCAATTATATATGCAATGCTTGTACACTGAATTTTTTTAGCCCTTTTGTATTGGTCTGTATTTGGAGATACTACTGTATATTGATATACACACGGTTGTATATGAGTTCAAAAATGTATTTGAATCCTTTCGGTATATATTCCAGTGATATATACTATTATATGCCCTTACATGAACTTAAAGTTCATTGGTATGCGAAATCTTGGAGATTTTTGACATATAAGCTTCTAAGTGTGTAAAATCGATTTCATTGGATGGATATGGCCATGGTGGTTAAGTTAAATGTGTTCTAATACCTTAAAGGTGATTAAACATGATTTATAGACTTATTGGATACTTAGAAAGCTTAATTTAAAAGCCATATACATAAGGGACTTAAATGTAATCTTTCAATTCTTAGAGGACCAATATATAATTTTGTAAAGTTAAGGGGCATAATTATAATTTTCAAAATTCCAAGGACCAAAATGAAAATAAAATTTTTGGTCATTCTCAAATTTTAGGCTTAATTGCAAATTTATGAAAAATTTGGAGGGTATATAATTTCACATAAAATAAGGGCAAAAAGGTAAATTCACCATGTTTGGTCAAAGAAGAGTCAAATTCTAGACCCTTCTTCACCTTATGGCCCTGCACCCCCTTTATTTGGCATTAAACCACTTTGTTTTAGCTAAAAGAAAGGAGAAGAAAGGAGAAGAGAGAAGGAAAAGAGAAAGTTTCGGCCCTCACCAAATTTTCACCAAGTTTTTTATTCTTCAACCCAAACCAAGGTGTTCTAAGTTAATTTTGCATCAAGGAACTCAAATCTATCATTATATTTGAGAAATTATCAAAGGATTGGAAGATATCACGAAAGGAAAGTTTAGGCTCGGGAGCTGTGGATCAAGGAGCTCATATAGAGGGTTGTTGAAGTTAAAGGAGTGTACACATTCTTTTGAGGTGAGTTAGGGAAACTTATCTCTCAAATGGGATTAGGAAATCCTAAGACATGCATGATAACTTGTATGTGAATTTTGAACCTAGGTAATGCATAGTAGAACTAAATATCAAATAGATGCTAGTATACTTGTGTATTTAATAAATGACATTGCTTTGAATAACTCTTTACATTTGGAGTGCAACTGATGTTTTTATTTTGTATTTTGAGGAATGATATTGTTTTCAACAAACCTACAATTGAAGTGCAAAGGACAATGTTTTATTTTCTGAAACTACATTTTTGAATAACTTTGCATTTGGATTTCAACAGATGATTTTCGCTGCATGAAATAATATTTTGGAACTTACATATGCCTAACCGAGTCATGTATGTTACACGAATGTATTCTCTTTTGGCTTAAAGCCATAGCAAGGTTCCATTTTATCAATTGGGATAATAAATAAAGGCATGGTACCTTACTTAATTTTTCGTACTTAATATTTGTATATGATTTTTTTGTGATTAGTGAGGAAACGATTGGCCAATCATGTGCTGGCCACAACTAATTAAGCGACCCCCGTACCCTTGACATTGGTACATAAAATTCGAGTCCTTGTAACAACTCCATTGTACAGGGCTCACGGGTGATTGTACACCTAGAGGTCTAGTCACTGACAAGGTCATCACCTAGGGTCATGACGCTCTTGTCAACTATAGTCTGGACTCACCACAGATGAAAATCGAGCCAACACCGGGATTGGGTGGGTGTGCACACGGGTTTGGCTGACTAGTGGTGACACTCATAATTGTTTTGACTTATTATGAGATTTGGCTTCCTGACGAGATTTGATTTTTATATGTGACGCTTTTCTGCTCATGCGTACTGGAACTAGAACCTATGTTCATTGAAAGAGTGATAAATAGGCTAGGTCTATGTCATTCCTAACCAGTATGGCATGAGTCATAGACTAGGTCTATGTGTTTTTATGTCATGCATATTCTCTTTATAAGTGGTTATGTGCAGGTTAGATGTATAAAATTGTTATTAGGTTATTTAGACCTTTTTGGTGTGTACCGGGTTCTATTTGCGATATTGTTTCTTCTACTCACTGAGTATATAGTATACTCACCCCCTCCACTTCCCATCCATGTAGGTTAATTTAGTGAGCATGAAGCTCTGAGTAGTTTGTGCTGTCTTTTGACATATTCAGGGCATTACCATATGTGGGTAGTCTCTATTTTGTTCTTATGTTGTATAGTGGCTCATGATTATGTTGATATGGTTTATAATTTTGTAAATTCACCTTTGTCCATCTTATGGTTTCTAACTAACTTTATGTGTGAACATTTAGTACTGTTGTTGAGATTGCTCTTGAGTGGACTTCAAAGTCCAGAAGTTGTGGTAAAGTTTTAATGTGGATATAGAAGTGCGTTTGAAACTGATTTATAGGTTTCTTTTTTCATTTTGGGATTTTCAAATTACAGTCGTTGCGCTGCCGAAATCTTTTTTAGATGTCCAGTTAGCCTTGCATAGTTGGATTAAGGGTAGTATCCTTAGCCTGGGTATGCAACGGTTGTTATGTTTTCAAAAGTGTTATTACTATTTTCAAAAGATTCATAAGCCTTAGGAGTTGAGTCTGGATGTTGACAATCTTTGGTTGAGAAGTTGAGTCTCAGATCGTTAAGTTGACGTCCTTAACGGTCGGATGATTTCAACGTCAGTGAGAGTAATTATCGACATTCTTTGGGGTGTAAGGGACATCAGATAAGCTAGGCTTAGTCTGATCTATTTTATTAAACAACGTCTTCTTTTTATATTTTATATTGATAACACAGTTGGACGAGGAAAGGGAAATCGTCGTAAGGTTAAACCTTACGACCCGAGCTAGAGAAACATAGCTCTGAAGCAGTCTCAAAATGAACGGTTGCTAATGCGTAGTGTTATAAGGTGTTATGTGAGTTCTCGGTAGAGATACTAAAGTTTTGATCGACACGAAAAGGTCCTTTATTAGTGTGACCTTCGCCAAAGACATTAGTCGTCCCCTTAAGTAGTTAGATCCCCCTCTCATTATAGTCACTTCTTTTGTAGAGGAAGTGATTCGTGATGAAGCATATACGGCCTGTGAGCTAAAGGTCGTTGATGTTGTGTTAGAGGCAGATCTTATTCCCCTTAATCTTCAGGATTTCGAGGTGATATTGGGGATTGACTAGTTAGAGAGGCATCGTACCAAGGTTGATTATTTTAAGAAAGAGGTGGAGTTTGACACTCAGGGTAAAGTCTCGATTAAATTTATTAGTGACTGACAGGTGTTCCCAAGTTGTTTGTTATCAGTGATCAAGGCTAAGAAGTTGATTCGTTGAGGATGCTAGGCATACCTCGCATATGTGATCGACACTTCTACACAGAGGATCGAACTTGGAGATGTCCTTATTATATGTGAGTTCCCCAATATCTTTCCAGACGAGTTACCTAGATTGCCACCTAATTGGGAGTTTGATTTTTCTATTGACTTGGTCCCGGGGACAACATCGATATCTATACTACCGTATCATATGGCACTATCTGAATTGAAAGAGCTAAAGGTTTAGTTGCAAGAGTTATTGGACAAGGGCTTCATCAGACCAAGTCATTCACTGTGGGGAGCACCAGTACTATTTGTCAAAAAGAAGGATGGGACCCTCCGCTTATTTGTTGATTATCGGAAGTTAAGCAGGATTACCATAAAAAATAAATATCCACTCTCCAGGATTGATGACTCATTTAATCAGTTGAGAGGAGCTACATTATTCTTAAAGATAGATCCGAAGTCTAGGTACCATCAGTTGAAGATTGCTGAAAGCAATGTACATAAGACTGCTTTTCGAACGAGGTACGGACAATATGAATTTTTGGTGACGCCGTTCGGATTAAAAAATGCACCTGCAACATTTATGGATCTCATGAATAGTGTGTTCCATCCTTATCTAGATCAGTTTGTCATAGTCTTCATTGATAACCTTCTGATTTATTCTAAGAATAGGGAGGAGTATGCTAGACATCTCCAGATTGTGTTGCAAATACTTTACAAAAGATAGTTGTACACGAAGTTTTCAAAGTGTGAATTTTGGTTGAAGGAGATAGGATTTCTCAAGCATATGGTATTATGAGAAGGTATTTATGTGGACTCGAAAAAATTAAAAGCTATACTTGAGAGGGAAAAACCCAAGAATGTGACAGAAGTTCGCAGCTTTCTATGGTTAGCTGGTTATTATCGAAGATTTGTTGAGGGCTTCTCAGTACTTATAGCCCCTTTATCGAGGCTTACTCGAAAAGGGGTAAATTTTCCATAGGATGACAAATGCGAGGCAGGTTTTCAGAAACTGAAAAAGCGATTGACTTCTATGCCGGTGATGCCAGTCGTCAGGGACTCGACTATGTACTTATGCAGGCTGGGCGAGTGATAGCATATGCTTCGAGACAGCTCAAGAAGCACAAACTAAATTATCCTACTCATGATTTAGAGCTCGCAGGTGGTGTTTGCATTGAAGATTTAGAAGCATTATCTTTATGGGGAGACTTGCCGTACATATACTGATCACAAGAGCCTGAAGTACCTAATGACACAGAAGGAGTTAAACCTCAAACAAAGGAGATAATTAATTAAGGATTATGACTTAATGATTGACTATCACACGGGAAAAGCAAATGTGGTAGCCGATGCACTGAGTTGTAAATCCTGTTTGGTAGTGACTATCAGAAAAAATCCCTATATGACTCATTTGATGAGTATACGGAGCCTTGGGGTTAGACTCTTAGTGGCTGAGTAAGACGGAACATTACTAGCATGGTTTGAAGTTCGACCAACATTATTTTATGAGATCAGAAGAGTGCAGGCTGATGATCCCGAGTTAGAGGTCATTTGAGAAAAATTTCCATTCGAAAAGATTGAGGGGTTCTGAATAAGAGAAGACAGGTTTTTAGTCTTTAGAAACAGAGTTTGTGTACCAAATAACTATGATCTCAGGCGAGCCATCTTGGAAGAAGCTCACAGTTTGGCATATACTATGCATCCTGGTAGCACCAAGATGTATCGAACTTTTAGAGAGAACTATTGGTGGCCAGGGATGATGAGAGAGATAGTGGAATTTATGGCCAGATGCTTTCCCTGTCAATAGATAAAGGCAGAGCATCAAAAACCAGCGGGTATGTATAGCTTTGCGTTAGACCCCGTTTCCGGAGTCTAACTCCTGCTTGCTCTGATACCAAACATGTTAAACCCCATTTTCGGAGTCCAACTCAGAGGTCATATCACAAAACGTGAGCTTATTACCATAACGTGGGCGTAATCCAATGAAAAA
>JAOQMS010000007.1:22324147-22341641 GCA_027563885.1 Erythroxylum longipes
ACACCGCCCTCGCGGGGCACGGACTCGGATATCACTATCGATATCGGGTTCGGGTCCAGCGGGAGTGGGGTGTTACACCAGATATATACTGATAATAAGAGTTTGAGGTATTTGTTCAGTCAAAAGGAGTTAAATATGAGATAGAGAAGATGGATTGAATTGTTGAAGGATGATAACTGCACATTTGAGTATCATCCGGGAAAAACTAATGTGGTAACTGACGCATTGAGGTAAAAATTTGATAGCAATGTGGATCAAGTATAATTATCGAGATTACGAGCCTAGTACAACTGAGAGCATTAAATGTTGAGTTGAATCTAGAGCATAATAAGGCGTTGATAGCTACATTGAAGCTGAGACTAATGTTGCATGACAGAATTAGAAAAGTTCAGAGTAAAGATCCTAAAATGGTGAACCTTATTGAGAAGTTGAAGGTGAACTTGAATTCTGAGTTTGACTTGAGGGATGGGACATTGTGGTTCAAGCAGAGATTATATATACCCAATATTAGGGATTTGAGGAAAGAGATTCTGGAGGAAGCACATATAGCGGCCTATGCTATGCATCCTGGTACTAACAAGATGTATAACTCGCTAAAGCAACATTTTTGGTGGCCAGGGATGAAGAAGCAAGTGGCTGATTATGTGGCCGAGTGTTTAACTTGCCAGAAAATTAAGGCCGAGCATCAGGCTCTGGTTAGGAACCTAAATTCGTTACCTATTCTATAGTGGAAAGGAGAGAGAATCACTATAGATTATTACGAGTTTGTTGAGAACTTCTAGGCAACATGATGCCATTGGGTTTTTGTGGATCGATTGACAAAGTTGTCCCATTTCTTATTGGTGAGGGAGAATATGACACTGGATTAGTTAGCCTAGAGGTATGTGAACGAAGTAGTGAGGTTACACTGGGTCTTAGTGTCTGTGTATCGGATTGAGACCTTAGATTTACCTCGAGATTTTGGAAGAGTTTACAGTCAACTCTGGGTACGAAGTTGAACTTCAATACTGCATTTCATCCTCAGATAGATGGACAGAGCGAGAGAACAATTAAGACTGTTGAGGATATGCTCAGAGCTTGTGTATTGGAGTTTCAAGGAGCATGAGATCAGTATATCATTCTGATTTGGTTTTCTTATAATAACCATCATCACAGTAGTATCAGAACGGCTCTATATGAGGCATTATATGGCAGAAAGTGTCGTTCACCTTTGTATTAGGATGAAGGGGGTCTAAGAATTTTTGAAGGCCCTGAACTAATACAAGATACTGTGGATAAAGTGAAACTGATCCAAAGTAGAATTAAAGCAGCTCAAGATAGACATAAGAGTTATGTAGTTCAACACCAGAGGGATATGGAGTGCGAAGTAGGAGATAAAGTGTTTCTGAGAGTATCACCTTGGCGAGGAGTGTTGAGGTTCAGTAAGAAGGGTAAGTTGAGCCTTAGATATATTGGTCCTTATGATCATTGAGAAAATTGGACCATTCGCATATAAGTTGGCCTTACCAATTGAGATGTCTCAGATACACAATGTGTTCTATGTGAGTGCGCTCAGAAGATATCGGTCTGATCCGACGCATGTATTACTAGCCAATGAGGTAGAAGTTACGAATAATATAATTTATATTGAGGAACAGGTAAAGATAGTGGGATATCAGACGAAGCAATTGAGGAGCTAAGTAATTCCATTAGTGAAAGTCCTTTCGAAGAATCAATTGAGTGAGGAAGCTACATAGGAAACGGAGGAGCACATGAGAAATCAATACCCCTACCTATTTAAACAATCAGGAAAGAATTTCAAGGATGAAATTTTTTAAGGGGAAGAATTGTAGTATCCTGTTTTCCCATACTAAGGGTTAAAACCTTAGATTATTGTAAATGAGAAATAGTATTGAGAAATTAGGAAATGCATTTCTTGCTCATGCATAATATAAGCATACACACACACGATTATTGATTTTAGCACACATTACAATGACTGTTCGTGCACTCAATTGACATTTTCCTGGTATAAATGATTATTTAAAGTGGTTATGATGTGAATAGGGAATATTTTGCCTTGATTTTTGATTTGGTGATTATATTTATTGATTTAGAATTTTTGGAAAAATTAGGAAAATTGTTGAGATTTTGGGTATTTTTGGAATAGGGAAAATGCCAAGTGGCAAGATAATTGATAAATGGTAGTAGAAATAAATGAATTTGTAATAGAAATAATTGATATGTGGCATTAGGATATAATGATAATTGTCATTGAAAATTTGGAAGGCAATTGAATCAGAAATTGGAGACAAATGGATTAGTTATTAAAAGGGGACAGGTTGAACCATAGGGAGGTGACAAGTGTCACTTGCCTAGCCACATCTTACCCACGATATTCACACCTAGTCTTTACAAGTGTCACTTGCCTTGCCATATCTTACCCACGATATTCACACCTAGTGAAAGACTAACTTAATTCTTGTCTCTCACTTATTATTTGATCTCATCTTGTCATTAATCTTTTTTCTTCATCTTCGTTGTTATCTTCTTCTCTCCATTCTCATGATACTCTCTTCACCAAGCATCACACGTTGAAACTTGCTCTCATCTTTCATTTGCTACTTCCATTTTCATTATCTTCTCCATCTTGTTACTAGAAAAACCTAACTTACTCCACCCTCTGTGATGATGATCGTGTAGGAAAAGGAGTTTGGGTTTCTTGGAGATTTTGAAGAAGCTTTGAGTAAATCAAGTAATTAGTATATTGTTCTTCATGGGTTGTTATAAATGAATCAAATATGGTGATTATTTCAATATTAAATGATTATGAAAATGGAGTGTAACGTGGATGAATAAATGGACATATTAATGTCTTGATTTTGTGTTTATGATGAGTAATAATCTATGAATTTTTTTAGAAATGTTTTTGATGATAGTTTAAGAAATGAAATGATCATGAAAATGTGGTTGAAGAGTGATGATACGTTGATGAAGAAATGAATATAGATTTATGTTCTATTTTCGTATAAATGATAAATAATAGATTATGTATTGTTTCATGGATGATTAATAATGAAAGTGGTTATAGAATTGAGGAGAATGGAGTAGAAATAATTAATTATGCAAGAGATGTCTTTGATATATTATGGAAAGGTAAAGAATGTAGGAAAAGTATGAAGTACATGTACGATAGGATTAAGTAATTGATGATGAATCAATTGAGTAGAGTTTTGTGAGATTATGTACTAATATGGTAGTTGAATTAGCATGAAATAAAGTTACATAAGTGGATGTGAATTTTGGAAAAATTGGAGTGTAAATGATGTTTGTATGTATGTTGAATTCATGCGAAAATGAACAAGAAAATGTCTGGCAAACTTTGGTTCTATCACGATCGTCACAGAAATCCCCACGATCGTACGAGTTTATGTCACGATCATGGGAAGGTCCACCACGATTTCCCATGATCTTGGGCAAACATATCAAGTGAAAAGTTGTCTTTTACATGATGTTTGAAACAATTAATGTTAAGGCACATTAGTATGATGTATTTAGGCTTAAATAAGGCCTTGAATAAACCTATTTTGATGATGGATTAGGTGATTAAAGTGAGTAAGGTGTATTAGGTATAAATGAATGATTGAATGATAATGTTAAACGATCATAAGATATGAATTAAGGAAATATACTCGGAATAGTCAAATTGACCATGCATTACACATGGTACATATACATATGTATATGAATGAATGTTTATGAGATTGTGCAAATTAGTAATGTGTGTAAATGTGTATTGCATGATATAGAAGCGCAAATAGAACGACAACATCTAGACATTGCTGGGACATCGAGGCAATAGTTATCTGGAGCATACTATTAGTAACCTAGATGTTCTCACTAAGATTGTCTATCTTTGTTTAAATTTCAATTATTGAATTATTATTGATGTGAATGTGTTAATTACATACATTGATAGTCCGAGGCATTTGATGAATGAGATTTGCATTGGAAGTGCTCATTGTCTATGAATCTGATAGAAATAAATGTACTCAACATGATTGTTGAATGTCAGACTTAGGTCCGATAAAAATATGAAAGTGATTGTACATGATAAATGAAAGTAAATGATTGCATATGACGTGATAATTGATGCATTTCCTTTCATGATATGCATGATCAGATAAAGGTAGTTGTGACCGGAGTAGCTAGTGAAAAAAAGCTTAAAGTTCAGAATGTGTAAGAGCCACAGGCTCACTATGTCAAATGAACCCGATATCCCCAACAGATATGGGACAATTATCAATGAGCTCGGTATCCACAATGGATATGGGACAATTAAAAAGGCACTCAGTCACAACAACTTAATAATTGAATGTGAGTCACATGTGCATTGCATATACATTTGATATTTATGTTTTAAATGATCGAAATGAATTGTTTGAATTGTTTTGAATGAGAAATGTGAAATAAGTGACCAAAATGGTATTTGATGCTATATGATGATTGGTGAGGTGATGTGAATTATGTGATGTCATGAATTTTCTGTGAATTTGGAATATGAACTATTTGTGTTATATGATATGAGAGAGCACATCGATGATGGCTTATTCACTGACTTTGCAAAAATTATCAAAATTTTAATGTTTATTTTTAGGTACGAGAGGGAGTAGACTTAGTTACTAAAACGTTCTAGAAGAAACCTAGTACTACTTTTAGACTCGAGAAATGGCCCAAAGGTTGGTCATTTGAGCTAAAAAGTTAGACAGAGTTTTTGTAAAATTCTCATTTAATGTAGAAAGTGTAAAAGAGCAACAGAATTTTATAGTTTTGATGTTTTATTTATATGTGGATTGTGTAGTGTAATACTACAAAGTACATTTTGTTTTATGAAATGAGATGAAGAATTGAGTTTTAGATATCGTGTTATTCACGTTTTAAATTATGATGCCAAGATAAGTGAATGTGACTTCTCTAACTAGCACACCGGTTTATGAGGCATGTTCCAAAACGTCAGATGAGGTTCGGGTATTGTGCCTTATGGATCGGGACGCCACACATTAGGTTCCCAAATATGTTGGCAATAATTATAAATTATAAATTATAATTATAATTCATAATTATAAGTAGATAATTTAAAACTCCTTTTATTTTATCTTTAATTCTCCAATTAAGCAATTTGTAATCATAAATTAATATTGGCGTCTAGCAACGCATCATGACTACCAATTTTTTAGGAATGTCAGGTGGTTTTGACTAACCTTTCCGTGCGTGTTTTTTTTGTAAAATTTAATCATTTCATCATATAATGTTTCGATTAGACATAAAACATGAAATTAATGTCTACTCTATTTTAAGCCCAATCATATTGGTTCTCTAATATTAGCCATTGATTCAATAAATAAAATTTGTAAACTATTTACAAAATATAATTATACGTTGGCCAAGGATTTCCAGAATCAATATTAATTGAGAACAACCGAACATTTTCCCTAATTACTTTGGGATGATGAATCCTATTTTGATCACACAACTACCTCCTTATATTTCATGATACATCCAATGACTACCGATTGAACAACCTATGATTAAATAGGTCATAAGTAGTATCAAAACATAGTAATCCTTATATATGATAACTTTGGAGATCTCAAGTCAAAGGATCACTTATACAATCATCATAATGAGAATTCAATAGACATACAAATAATGTTCCAAGTGAAATTTTCATATCGAGTCTATTCAGTGAACTTATTCTCTAATAAGGACCCACATGTTTGTTTAAATATCTCTATACTTTGGCCTATGAGATCGATTACTTCCTTCAGAAGGTAAAACAAAATTTGTGCTAGTCTTTTTACATTCTATTAATGTCCATTCTTAATAGAACAATGCCTAGGAATACTTTTGGAATAATACATGATTGCAACATAAATCTCACAATTATAATCTCATCGGAATTTTATTTGCAATGTATAATTATCCCATGGACTTTATCATATACATCTAAATATGTACAACATAAAGAATGCCTTTAAATTATATTGCCACTAAATTACAACCAAAGTGATTGGTTGTAGGGCATAAACTAACAAGTTTTCCTTTAAATAATGTGAAAATTTGTAGTTCTAATATTTTTATAGTAAAAAAGTTATAATTAATATCTTTTAAATATATAATAAAAAATTAAAATTGTTATTAATATATCAAATATATATTTTAAATAAATTAAATATTCAGACTCAATTCAACTAGATAAAAATAGATTAAAAAACCTCGCTTAAATCAAATTAAGACTAAAAAGAAAATTTTGATATAAAATTTGAACTCAATAAATTTAAAAGTAGTGAGTATTTGAAAAGTCTCACTTTATAGTTAGACCATCTTTTGTCAAAATTTTAGCTGTGCGGTGCAAAGAGAGAGCAACTGGTTATACTAAATTAGAGAGATGTCCACTTGGAAAATAGTTCCCGTAGGTATACTGGAGTAGATAGAAAATTTTTAATTGGACACGTACTTATCATGAATAATAAAGATTCCATTAGTCAAATCAGCAAATTACTAACAAAACTAATCTTTTGAATTGAATTGATAAGGTTTTATTAATTGGTTGTAATGGGACATGAGTTAAGGTTTGGAGAGGGAAAAATTGCAGGATAAAATCACTCATATTTAATAAGGTATTCAAGCAAACTATAGGGCTAAGAAAATAATGGAATAAAGCACTCATATGATTTTATGACTACAATTATTATTTTTAATTAATTTTTTGTTTTATTTTTTCTCTCTCTTTTTTAAAAGTAAGCATCAATGATCAACCATAAATTGAATACAAAATGAGTAGTTTGGAATAAAAATCTACAAAAAATAACTCTTATTCCCCAAATAACTAAAAAGTAACTTACTAAAATGTGTAGTTGGTGGTATCATAGAAGATATGATAGGTTTATTATGTGGATTTAGAACACAAAGAAAGGATTTTAAAATGGCTTAAAGGATTTGAAATAAGGATAATTAAGTAACGTGGCTTTTTAAGTTAAATGTTTAAAACAAAGAAGGAATTTATCATATTCAAGTCTCATATATCATAATAATTCAAATTGGTTTAACGCAAGTTTTAGAGGCATCCAAATGACAGAGAATCACACACTAGAAGAAAAATGGATAGATATGAGATATTTCTAACCTTAAAGGCTCAAGTGTTTACAGGTTTTCAAATAATTCACCTAATCCTAATGCAATACTTCATTGATTAATTGTCTCTATTTTTCTAAGTGCATAGCTTAGCTATTTCAACTTATTAAAGTGTTCAACATTCATGTTGATCAATTTTAGTCTTGATTCGTGCAAATAATCAAATTAATTAAAAAGGTTTAGCAAAAGTTTCTTTAATAAATCTTATTTCATCAACTTTTAAAAATATTAAGCACAAATGAGGCATTAAAAGTACTCAAACATCCTAAACACGTTTAAAATATCATAAATTAGAATAAGTAAAAAATATCCCTATCCTCACTCCTATTTAAAACATTGTCCCTAATGTTTAATGATAAAGAAAAAAATGGAAAATGTAGGAAATGAAAGAGAAAATAAAAAGAAACTATCGTATATTTCTGCCTTGTTTTGGATGGGGAATTTAGCGAGATTGCATAATAGTGAGTCTATTACAGGCATTGGGTGATGCTAATGGCTCATTGAGGCATGGATTGAGTGGCAGGTGTATGAAAAGAAGAGATTTTAAAGATTTTTGGGACTTACACAGTCATTTAAATAGTCAGGTTCGAGATTGTGTCCTTAAATTTTTTAATGGTTACATATTTACACAGTTGGAGAGACATACATAGTTGGGGTACATAAGCATGTCTATACTTACACTGTCATGTATAAATTTGACATTGTCATGTATGTTCACAAATCAGCTCCTTCATCTCCATATGTTTATAGATTGATACGGTTCCTCACACACAGGAGTGTCCAGATACTTATATGAGTGTGTTAAGTCTAACATAGCCATGTATCATATGATTAGCTCAAAATACTCATTTTCTTCCCTGATTTCACCTAATTTTTGCTCCTTTTTATTCCTAGAGGCAAGTAAAACCTAAAAAATTGAAATAAAATCCAAATATGAATTAAATTAAGTAAAACGAAAGATAAACTTAGGGTGTCTCATAAGGACGCTTTTGTTTACTGTCATTAGCTTGAGGGTGCAATCATTCATTCTCTGGGATCATTTTCCTCCATTTTAAAAACATCTTACACTAATAAATTAATGAGACCAGTTGAAAATATAGGATAATCCTCATTAGGGGATTTAATCATTTTATGATTTTGAAATTTAATCACATCCCCATCAAATCCCATTGTTAAAGCTTTATTATGCACATTAAGTTTTGTGATTTTTCGTTTTCACAAATGGCCTCCCTAATAAAATCAATGTTGATTTGTCTTTTCTCATTTTTAAAAATATAGAAGTCATCGAGAAAAATCAATTTGGATTTTATATTCATAAGAAAATCCTTTTCAAACCCTCAGGATATACATTGGACCTATTTGCTAGTTGAATCACGACTCTCACTTTTCCAATAGTCCTAAGTTGATAGTTAAATAGATAGAATATGACATGACGTTTATAGATGCACCTATATCTAATATTGCCTTTTCTATCCTTATACCACCAATTGTGTAAGGGATGGAAAACATAAATGGATCTTCGCTCTCATCTGGAAGATTTTTTAAATTAGTTTTAGAGCATTTTCATTCACTTTAATTTTCTCAATTTTTTGACTTCTTTCTTTTTTTCATTTTATAAAGTTCCTTTAAGAATTTAGCATATCTAGGCACATGTTTAATGTCATTGAAAAGATGAATATTTTGTTTAATATCATTGAAAAGATGAATATTTACCTCACATTTTTAGAATGAGTCATATAAGTTAGCATCAAGGTACTATATCAAGTAATCCTTTAATGCTTCTGAAAAAGGAGGCAGTATGGCTAAGGGAGAAGCATGCAACTCATCCTTAGATTTTGGATTAGCCAAATTAGGTGCTAGAAATTGATTTTTAGCTCCTTTTTGATCTCTTTTGGGGTATATTGCACCTCATATTTTAGCCTTACTCCTTGCGACTTCTTAACATTATATCACTTTCATTTTCTTTAGGATTCATCACTATTTAGGAGGGTAGTTTGTTACTATTTTGGGCTTCCAAATGACCAATGGTCATGACCACTTATCCTATTTGAGTCTTTTTTAATACTAGACTGATTCTTTTATTTAAATTTCAAAGTGTTAGTAACCAAATTTTTAATTATTTTTTCATAGATGTAGCTGAATTTAAAGCTTGAATTGTAAGTGATTGTTGTCTTTGCTGATTAGACCAATAAGAAGGCTAATATAGCTGATTATATATAGTTAATTAGTTTGTTTGTCCATCTCCTCACCTCAAGTTTGGATGGTTTCTCTAACTAGGGTTATATTTGTTTGAAAAGGGATTATAATTTTGTTGAGGTTGTCTTGAAGTGTTAGACACATAACATAGGTGCCTTGTAACTAATAAATACCACATGCCTTCACTGCTTCCATTGTTCCTACTGCCAATTGATGAACAAGAACGGTAAGATCATCCATACGTTTTCCAAGAGAAGAAACATTTACCTTATTAACTATAGAGTTGAATAGTTCGTCCTAGCATTGAATTGTTGGAAGTTGGATGCCATATTAGCATCAACGTGCATACCTTATCTGGTGTTTGTTTAACAAGTTCTTCTCCAGTAGCAATGTTGATGGTACTCCTTTTCATAGGTAAAAGTCCTTCATAGGAATACTGAATTAGGAGTTGTTGACTAATTTGATGGTTTGGACAAATTGTGAATAACTTTTTTAAATGCTCCCAATACTCATATAATGATTCACTGTTATGTTAACAAATGCGATTAGGCTTCATTCTTGTACATATGACATGAAATTCCTGAAGATGCTTATATTGGAACCTCACCTGTAGTACCATGAAAAGTTGGCAATAAATGAATTAAACCATATTTTAATTGATAAGCATTTACATAAAAATTAGGAAAAGTAATGCAGTGAGGTTATTAGTTCAAGTCTAGTTCTGCTAGTTCTCATAGAGTTTGATTATTAGCCATATTTTCCATCATTTCACCAATTGTAATGCTGCGTTATTTTGGAATCTTTGTTTCTTTTCTTAGCTTTTTCACAATCTTTTTGATCTATATATTATATTGTAAATTTGCTTCTTTTGAAGATCTCTTAATGAACATACAATCTTAGAATTCTCCATTAACGATGCGAAAATTTGGTGGAACTGTCGTAAATACCCCAAACTAAATCCAAATTTTGTGCAATTAAACAAAATTAGTAAAGGAAAGTAGGAGTTAATCCTACAAAGAACTCTAACTTGCCAATTATTACAAAAGTGAATAATTAACAAAAAAAGGGGGTTATGAAATTTTAAAATAAAGAAAGTAAAGGAAGTACTAAAATGAGAGTTTTCAATAAGACAAACTTCGGTTTACGATCGCTTCCAAACTTTAGAACTACAATTGATCATTGACACAAAATAATTATTTTATCAATCATATATTTAATTTGATATTAAATATTTGACTTTCCTTGGGATTAGCTAATAAAAAACACATAATTTAGTTAACCCATATTACTTAAGAACCTTAGATATGGTCCAAGATTTAATTAGGTAACAAATTTAAAAAGAAAAAGATCATCAAAGAAAGACAACACAACATTTGCGGTTGCATTTAATCTAATTGAATGCTTATCCTGAGAGAAATAATCTCTGACGTAGCAAATTAAAGTTCCTAGTTGCTACAAATGATTAAAAGAATTGAACTTTTACATATTCAAACTTTATTTTAGAAAATGATAATTTCAACTAATAAACTACATTAATTGAAAATAATCATAAATTAGAAGCACTAGAAAGTAATTCAATACATAAGTAAACGAAATACTTCACTATAATACCTAATTGAGTCCTAATCTTCAAAGTTTTAAAAAGGGCTTTCCCTTCTTTCAACCACAAATAAAAACTTAGCCAATAATAGCCATTCTTATGACTATAAGCTGAAGAGAAACTACTATGATGTTGATTAAAGAAAAGTGAAAATAAGAAAATATTTAGAAGTTAGTTGGAAATTGGATGCCTTCCTCTTCCACATCTTAACTTTATTTATAAACTTCAAAACCCATGCAAAAATCTTGCGGTTATGATCTTTTAGATCCCTTAGATCATATCTTCAATGATTTTTATCCAAATATATCCAAGATAAGGTTTTGAATCACTTTTAACATGTTTTTTCTCTTGCAAATTTGAAGTCTAAAAATTGCAATTTTCACTGAGCCCACCCATGCCTAAGATTTTGCCAGACTATTTTTCTAGATTTTATTTGACTCCTATAATCTGATTTGAATCTATAAAATAAAATGTTTTGTTAACCTAAATCTCCTTCATTCACCTTTGTTTATTATTGAGATTGCTCCTCCATTTAAATATTCCAATTTATATTAAGACTCAATTTTTTTCTATTCAAATGGAATCTTCTAAACTTATCCTACAAAACTAAAAATATCAAAATTTGAACATATTAAGATAGATTATGGAAGAATTTTAATGCTAAAAAAGGTAAAATTATAACATATCAACACGTGATATGGTGGCAGACTTAATGACAAAGTTAATTATAAGAGATACATAAATTGGACATGTAAAGTCACTATGATTACTTAATTATATATTATTAATAAACATTTCTAAATGTTTGGTCTTTCATTGTATTATCATGTCTTATGATGTAATAAATAGTACAATTTATTATATGATAAGCATTAAGTAACACTTGATTATAAAGTATGTTTCTTCTATATCAAATATTTAAATGTGAATCAAAGAGTATATAAGATAAATAAGAGATTGGCCCTTTAAAATGGGTAATTTCCTTTAGTATTTGTAGTAAATAGAGATGAGATAAGTTTAAAGTTTAATATCTAGGTGATAACTGAGATTAAGAATCTTAAAACATAAATATTGCCTTAAATAACAAAAATAAGGTAAAGGTGTGATTCACCTATGATTTTTCACATAAAGTCTAAGATATGTCCTATCATTATCTGTAATACCAATTTGCATTCTAATATTTAAAAAATGGTATGATTTGTACCCTCAAACCTAATTCCACTAGATGTTTGTTAGACCTCCATTACGAAAACTATTAACTTGTAACATATGGTATCCCAGTTAAACAATTACAAGCACATAGATGTTGACATGACTGTCATAAAATATTTAAGTGTAATTCACCCTCTAAAATTTCACATAAGGTCTAAGATAACCCCAATTACTATTTTTGTTACCAATTTTTACCCTAACATTTACAAAATTGCACGATTTGCAACTTTAAACCTAACTCCCTTAGGTTTTCATTAGATTTTTTTCATTAAACTATTAACATATGATATACGATATATTAGCTATGTAATTCTAGAAACATAAAAGTTAACATGGCTACTATAATTTTTTAATTTTGTCATTATTTAAGGTGAAATGTGTTACTCAACCTTTAACGTTTCATATAAGGTCTAAGATAACCCCTATCATATTTATGGTTATACCCTAATGTTTTACAAAATAGAATAATTTATACCCCCAAACCTAACTTTGCTATATGTAAATCTCTATCAAAATACTATTAATACATGACATATGACATGCCAATTATGCAATTCTAGCTATATGGACACTAAGATAAATATTATGAAAATGTCTTATTTTTCAATTTTATCAATATTTACTTATTAAAAATATTGAAATAAAAATATATTACATTTTAATTTTTGTATGCGCAACTTTTTATCAGTTTCTCTTAGAACACTTTTCTTGAAAAAATATAAGAAACTAAATCAATATCAATTGCTTTTTAATAATATATAACTAATAAGGTTATAAAAGTACAAATAATTAGCTACTAATAACTATGAAAAAGAATAAAAATACTATAACAATAATTTAAATTTACATACAAGCATAATTTTTTCATACTTTCTTTAATTTAGAGATACAAATGATATTTAACATTTATAAATGTATAAAAATGTAAAAATCACTAAAGACTTACATGTATAGTTATTAATTGTAGTATATAATTTTTACAAACATGTGAAAATTTGAAAAGTCTTGTATTATAAACTTAAAAATTCTACTTAAAGAAGTATAGAAGACTTTCTATAGTAGAAAATAATCATAACAACCTTTGAATTACATGAAGATAATATCTTATATGAATCGCACTTATTATAAATGAATATTAATTTTAAACTTTTATGTTATGCGTTAAACCAATAGAAGTTCCAATTGATGTTTTGATGATAACAAAACGTAATAACTACTATTGGATTTATTGTTTTGATAAGAAAGAATATGAGAACAAGTTATTTTTCATAAAGATGGTTTGTAAAAGAAAAAGATGAAGTTTGGAATCTTCAATACTAATACCAATTCAAGAATAGAAGAATATTAAGATATATCAAGGTCACTTAGCTCACCTTGTTTGTTTTTATAGTCTAAAAGACTCATTATGCATAACACTTTATTGCATAAGTCTTTTCATTCATTAAGAGGCATTGAAACTTTCAATTTTAATATAAAAGCCTCTTGATCTTTCAAACAAACTTTACGGAACATTTCGTAAGTGATTACGTCATCATTGTATTAAACAAATTAAGTTTGGGCATTTAAAGTCTTTAAAATCATATTTTTAGGGTGACTAGTTGACTAATATAGGTTAAGGTTGTTGAATTTGATGTATTGTAAGTTTGTTATAACATTGGTTGATGTATTGGTTGACCAATGTGCCATATTGGTTTATCAATATGTCTACTAGTCAACTAATGTCCTAAAAACTAGTAAATCTAGTGTTTTTTAATCAATATGTGATACTGATTAACTAGTGCACTGCAAGTAGCCATTGTAACAACTAGTTCTTATCTTCAACAGTTGGTAGGGGTCACAAAACACTATAAATATGTGTTTTCTTATTGGTTTTAGCGTCAATAAACATTTGGGTGTATTTTACACAAATTTCTAAGTGGCTTTCAATCATTTGAACATCACTATTTTATATTTGTGTAAGTGAGCCTCTTTAGAGTTATCAATTAATAAAGTAAGGTATTTTGAATTGTATTATTAGGTTAGGGAATTATATTATTGTAACACACCACTACCATAGGACATATGCCTGAAATTCTTGAGAATATCTGAGCACATATCCTATGGGAATGGTATGTTAGAGCAGTCGCATTTACTTAATATGGCATAATACACATTAGAAGTAATCATAAATATAACTTATCTCATTTTATTAACAAAACATGTTTTACACTGTTATTTCATTACAACCTATCCATATATTTACAATACAGAACCATATGTGATCACACTATTTTAAACAAAAGATTCTACATGAAATGAAAACTATACAAAGTACTCTATATAAAATCATCAGATGACAGCTGACTAGACTTTTGAGCCATATCTTGATCCAAGATGGACAGTACTAAAATTCAGTTAGCTTACTCTACTAGCAAAGTCTCCTCTCAATACCTGAAAATCAACATTGCAATTTTGATTAGTTTTGCAAACTCAGTGAGGGAACCATCATTGATGTGTTCACTCAAAACAGAACACATATATATCAATGATTAACATTTAACTCAATCAAAGTAACACTTCATTCAGAGTTATAACTCATATTCTCCAATTTGCATCATAATACAAGAAGCATTTAAAAATGCAATCATTTTTTAAGTCATTCTAGAAGTACATTCTGAATGCAAGAATATCATGTAATCATTTCAGAATATAACACTCATTTATCACAATTCTTCATATCACCATCAAAGTTATAAGCATTTCTCAATATCAACACAACATAGTTCAACATTCATTTGCAATCAATATCATGAACACATTTAAAGATACAAATGCAAATGCAAATGAGGCTCATTCCATTTTAACTTTATTGTGATCGAGTGCCTATTTCACTGTCTCGAATTCGTTGTGAATGCCGAGCTCTTTTCAGTACTGTCCTATATCCATTGTGGATACCAGGCTCATTAATCATTGAGCCTGAGGCTTTGATGAGCATAACTGAGCTTAAAGCTCTTTTCACGCTGTCTATTCTAGTCACAACTCCTTTATGTGAACATGCATCATGTAATGGAGTATAATCTTTCATATAATATATCATCGATCACTTGCAGTCAATAAGCAAATTCAATGTTCACAATTCATCGGATCTAAGTCTGGCATTCAACAAATAGTTGAGCATTTAATTTCCTTATTCACATTCAAATCACAAACACTCCCAATACAGTCCTAAATATCGAACTCCTCAAACAATCAATTGTCCGGAATCAGTAATATCACAATTATATCAATATCAATTCATTATATAGGAATTAAGTTTAATCAATACAATTTGAACAAAACACATTACCAATCGAAATCTCACATCAAGGTTACCCACTATACATACAATTCCAACAGACGCATAAATATTTGAGTCTACACAACTAGGTTAACTCACAGTATACTCCAGTTACCTATTGCCTCGACGTAACAGCAATGTCTGGATGGTATCGGTTAATGTGTGCCTCTAAATCAAACAATACATACATGTACACATCACTAATTGATCAATCAAATGAATGCTCAAAGTTACACATGTATATGTATCATGTTTAATGCATTCTTAATTGATTATTCCGGGTATGAAATCTTATTCACAAATCATACTTATACATTCATCATGGTTTGTGCATCATTTAGTTTGCAATAAGGTTTATGCCTTAATACACTTGATCACTTTCAATTCATCACTTACATTTATCACTCTTTTTCCTAGGATTATACACTCACACGATTTCCTAGTTCTCATTCAGTCATTCCCAATTCATCACTTACATACTTTGAATCACATTACATTCATGAGAACATCTTTATATCATTATCAAATCATATTTGAAACTTATACTTGAACATTTTTCATGATCAAAAGTCTCTTCTAACACACACACAATTGTTATTTTAAATCTGAAATTTCAGCAAGCTAAATCTATACATTCACCAAACTTTTTCCAGCAATATAGATTCATACATTTACTTAATTCTCATTCATAATTACCCAATGTTCTTCAATGCTCATTCCTCCATACTTTATACACATTTATTATGTTCTTAAGCTCATTTATTCCTTAAATAAATCAAAATTTCCATATTTGAACTCAACCTCATCAAAACAGTCCATTCTTTAGGTTATGACTTCAAGTAACTATATAAACTTATCAAGATATCTTCTAGCCAAATTTTTTCACAAAAGCATTAATAAGACATCAATAATCATTTTAATGTTTTATAATTTGATTAATTCAAGCTCTAAATTCCTCAAAAATTAGGAAATAATACAAGGTTTCTGCACAGAGGTCTGTCAAAATCAGTATTAGGAAAACAACCATAACTCAAGCTCTAGTTACTATTTTATCAAGCCACTTCCACAGAGGTCAAGCTAAGACCTATATATACAACTTTAATTATTTAAGTTTATTCAAATTCGTGCTCTAAAGATATGTAAAATAGATTGAAAGAGGAATATGAAATTGAAACCAGAATTTTGACCTACAGCTCTAATTTTCCAGATTCAAGAACACTTCAATAACACCTATCTTTACCATGAATTCTTCATCAATTATACATAAAATACCAACTTAAATCATCCATACAACAATCCTTAAGTTACTATTTTTTACCATGCAAAAACAGAATAGAAAAGTACCCAAGCTCATGCAGAAATTTCCAACACAATCAATTATTAACATCATATGTAATTCATCCTAATTCATCATCATCAATTCTCTATCATAACATGCTATAAACACTAATAATTTAGTTACATATTTGTCTCCAATTCCAGCTCAAAATATCAAACTAATCCAATACTCCAAGCATGCAGAAACATCACACATTCAAGGTAAAACTTAGATGGATTTCAGGTAGGTGTAGTAAGGCAACTTCAAGATGATCTTTTACTTAACTTTGTGAGGCTAAAACATGGACTATTTATGCAACAATTAGGCATAACCATAAGCAAGTTCAGGGATGTGAAAGAAAAGAGTTTCGATGATGTGAGTGAGAGAAGAAAGATCAAGAAACGAGTTGAACCAAGTTTGCTCTTATCGAATGTTACACCTAAGGTGTTAGGTGTCATCTACTGGAATAGCCACATTTCTAAAGGCATGTTCAACATTTATCAAGTATAGGTACTACCATATGTTACCATTAAAGCTAGGTCACATGTCATTTAATTACAGCAACCATTTTTCCATTAATCAATGCCATTTTCATCAACTTACTTGTAACATCCCCTCACTTATGGGAAGGGCATTTTGGTAAATTGGAATGGGTTAGGAGTGTTAAATAATGCATTGA
>JAOQMS010000007.1:22354933-22371294 GCA_027563885.1 Erythroxylum longipes
CTCACGTGTACTCTTTATCTCCACTGACTCACCATTTGGCATAATTACAATTTGTCATACTTACACAAAGAACTTATATCTACCGTTCATGTATCTTAAGTCATATAAGTGTCTCACAAATAATTGTTCTAGCCATATAGGTAACGGGATGTTACATAACTACTTTAGGAAGAGACAATGATCTAACCTGGGCTTATGCTACATTGGTCCCTGATATAAAGAATCATACTATTTGATTGTTTTGTAACAAGCAATTGAAAGATAGAGGAATCACCCAATTAAAGAAGCATTTAGCTGGGGTTAAAGGAGATGTGGAACGTGGTTAAAAAGTAAATCATAATGTGAAGTGACAAATAAAAACTTTACTTGAAGAATATCAACACTAGAAAGATAAAAGGGAGAGATTAAACTATGAAATTGGTAGTGGAAGTTCATTTGCTAATTATGATAGTGAAAAATGTTAAAGGTGGTAGTAGTAGTGGTAGTATTCCTTCCCAATAAGAAGTAAATGTTTTATCAAGATTTGATGTTAGGAAAAGAAGAAGGAAAATGACTATTTTTTTTGAACCACAAACAACTCCTGGAGCCCAGCCTTCAATTTGTAGTGCTATCCAATCAAGAGATGCAGCTCACAATATATAAATAGCAATGTCTAGATGGTGGTATGATACAGGTGCAGTATTTAATGCTTCTCAATCTTACTATTATCAACCTGTGGTGGATGTTATATCCTTTTAAGGTTTGAGATATAAAACTCCTTCTATTGATGACTACATACAAACTTTTGAGTTGCTTAGTTTCTGAAATTAAAAGTTATCAAGGAGAAAGAGGAATGGATTGGGTTATCTATGGGTGTTCACTCATGTATTATGGCTAGACAAATAGGAGACATGAGCCTATTGTTAATTTTTTGGTTTATTCTGTAAATGACTCGATTTTTTGAAGTCTATTGATGCATCTGGCCTTATTAGGAAAACTGACACTTTATTTGAGATATTCGATGAAGTTATGAATGAAGTAGGGCCAGAAAATATTGTTCAGTTCATTATTAACAATGATTCTGCTTATAAAGAGATAGGAAGAAGATTACAAAATAAGTATAATTATTTTTTCTAAACTCCTTATGCTGCACATTTCATTGACCTAATGCTGGAAAATATAGAGGATGCTAGGTATTTTCTTATTATTGATGAGACTGTGTAGAGAGCCAAAAAGTGAACAAGTTCATCTATAATCGTGTATAGGTGTTGAAATTAATGAGAAAAGATTTTACCAATAGTAGGAATTTGTGTCATCCTGCGTTGACAAGATTTGCAACAAATTTTTTATCACTTCAGTGTTTTGTTATGATGAAGAAAGAGTTGAGACAGATGTTTACAAGTGATAAATGGATTGCATCTTAATATGTTAGATCTAATACTAGATTGGAGGTTTCCATAACTATACTAGAAAATATTGAATTTTGGTCTCAATGTCAATTTGTCATTCGAGTTTGTGAGCCTTTGGTGAGAGTGCTTTGTTCGGTTGATAATGATAAAAAGGTAACAATGGGTTATTTTGTGATGCCATGGAGAAGGCAAAGGAAGCAATCAAGGTCAATATGAAAAATAGGTCTTCTTTTTGTGCACCTTATCTTATGGTCATCAATAACAGATGGGAAAGACAACTTTCTTCTTCATTGTTTTCAGCTAGGGCGTTTTTGAATTCTAGTATCTATTTTAGACCAGATTTTACAATGAAAGCTGAAATTAATAGGCGAATGCTATTAACTATTACAACAAATTTGTTGAGCTTACAAATAGAACTTTATAAGTTGTCTTCTGGGAATTTTAGGATGCCAATTGCTATTCGACGAAGAAAAAAACTTTCTCCAGATATTAGCTTTTTCCCTTTTCTTACTTGTTGAAAATTAATTATCACTTTATTTTGCTTATAATGCTACTTTTGTTGTCTTATGACTTACAGTTTCTTGATGGGACCAATTCAGAAGTAGCATTCCAAAATTGCAAAAGTTTGTAATTTGAATTCTAAGTTAATGTGTGAGTACAACAGGTTGTGAAAGGAACTGGAACATATTTGAATTCATCTATTCTAAGAAAATAAATAGATTGGATCACAAGAGATGGAATGACTTGTTTTCGTTCGTTACAATTTAAAACTTCGGAAAATGTATGATATTATCATTATTACTTTAGATATAATTTCTTATAATTTTTTAATAATTAAATTTATTGTTTACTAGGACTCTTAATAGAATAAGTAGTTTAGTAGATTCATGCATTGATAATATCAATCTTTTGGTGTATTGAATTTATGATGAACCGAGTTTGGTAAATGTGAATGATTTGGAAGATAATCTTGGATGAGAAAGGATTGACATGTCATTTGATACATTGAATTTAAATGATGATGACGATAAAACTCCTCTTAATGATGATAATTTTGTACTAAATGATAATTGAGGTTAGGGCAGTTATAGCGGGTATCCTCCTATAGACGATTGAATAAAATTCTAGGTTTTTGTTGCTTCTCTTTTTAAATTATACTTATATTTGATGTATATGTTAAATTATATATATGCAATATAATTGTAAATGTTTTTGTTTCAGGTTTCATTTCTACTTGATTATTTTCTCGTCACGAACTCTTATCGTAAATTGTAATAGTTTGAGAGTTAAATATACTTATTGTTCTTTTTATTTAATATTTTGATGTAATTATTATTTATTATAGATGTAACTGTAATATTTTAAATACTTGGTATTATTTTAAATTTTATATTTATATGATAATTGTCTTTTTTATATTAATTATAATTATTATTTACGTATGAAATATCTCGAAATTATTTTTATTTTATATTACTTATGATTATTATTTATTATTATAATTTTTGGAGCAGAGTTAATGCAAAATTATAAAATATACATTACTATATCCTAATAGACTGTGTTACAAATTTTAAAAATTTTAAGATCTATTTTAAAATTTTAAAAGTACATAAAATAGTTCTTGATATTGAACCATTCAGGTATTGACCGATAATATATAATTTAAACTTTAGCCAGAAAAAAGTAAACCCGTAATAAAATCACAAAACTACTGGAAAGTGGAAACGATGTACCTCTGGACCTCTGGTCCCGACTATTGAGCCCTCCACTTGAATGAAAAACGTTATGTGAAGAACACCTGTTGCTGACTTCTGTTTTCAAAGTGTTCTATTTCTCTCTCTCTTTTTTCTTTTTATCTTCTTCTCAGTTATGAAAGTCACGCATCGATCCAAAGAAGCGTCGGCAAGCGGGTTTTTATTGTTATAAGCATGGTGCGATCGTCATTTTTGATGGGTCAATCGATGAAATCATGGAGATCGGGAAGTTGGTGAAGAATAGATGGAGGGCTGCCAAAACTGCCATCCTAATTTGGTCTATTTGCATCTTCTTTTACTTCTTGACTCTTAAAATGGCTCTCAGAAATCCATCTTCACACTATTATCCATCTGCCTCTTCTTCTTCTTCTTCTTCTTCCGGTATGTTCTTTAATTTCTTTCTTTCTTCTTAAAGAAAAAGATTTTATGTTGTATTAATTTTGGTTGTCCTGGTAGCAGCTTGATTAAGTGAGAATAAGCTTTAAGATTGGCAGGAGACTTTAATTTCATAACTTGAATTTGTGGTTTTTGAGAGGACTTTGTCCCACATCGATCATTGCCTAATCGGGGAAGTTAGCGCGCCTATTGAATGCAAAGTTTCAATCTTTTTGATGATCAGTGGGTTTAATCATGCTCCTAAGCGTATTAGCATGAAACCCAATGAGCATGTCGGTTGACGAGTCGTTAACTGGAAAACTTATATGTTTTTTTATACAGATTGTTGACTGTTGCCTGTGTCTGGTTGGACTAGATCTTTGGCCTGTAAAAGAATTCTAATGTCTGTTTTGGCTTTATAACAATATGGATTAAGTTCTGCACACTCAGACAGGATGTGCATGTGCATATAGTCACTCAATTTTACTGCTGTGTCAACTTTCGCATCAGCGTTCAGAATCTTAACTCTTCAATTTACTGCATATATATATATATATATATATATATATATATACTGCATATATATATATTTTTACCATCATATCATTTAAGCGATATTGTGAATTAGGTAAATGTACTCCCAAGGTTATAGTTTTGGGTAAAATTAGTGGAAGAGGACACAGTGATGATGGAGTGATTCTAAAGCTTACCAATGCTTGGATCAGATGCTTCTGTCTCAAATGAGGAGCAAAGGTCAAGACTGTATAATAAAATGGAAAAGGATTTAGAGGAACATGGAGCAAGATTCCTTAAACATGGTGAAACATCTCAATCATTGTCCCTTTCTGAACTTTTCACCGTGAATGATGGATCTGTAAGGCCTGTATTTAAGGTAAACGATCAATTAAGCATAGATGATAACCTGGTAAAGTTGCATGTTTCTTCTCCATATATTTATATCTTTTTGGATTTGTATGCAGGCAGCAAACCCTCCTGTCCGGGCAAATGTCCTGTATCTAAACCCAAAATACTCAATCCCAATTGCGTGAGCACCATGTTTTATTTATCTTTCTTTTATGGGCATAGCATAATTTTACAAGAGATACTTTTACTTAATGATGACTTACCACAGGGAGGCTGTGAAGCATATCTTTAATTCACATTTCGATAAAGGTGAGCAATTATCAATTATCTTTAACGCAATTGGTGCTTGATAGGTTTTATTTCGTGGTTTGTTGATTTATAAAAACAATTATTCTTCATATTTGTTCTTCTATCCATTTAGTTTTTTGATGTTCTTACATGAGTTTTGGTTAGCTATTTGGTTTCAAAACTCTAGCCTATTCCATTTTAGCATGTTTCATGCTTCACACCACATTGTACCTGTCCCTGCCACTGAACATGAGGTAATATTAGAAAGCAATGTTGTGCGTTGGCTTTAATTTTGTCAGATGTTCAATGTCAATTTTGAAATGCTTCTGATCTTGTCAGATTGAAGCTGAAGTGGTCGCTGTCAAAGCTGTTGCAGATTGCATCTGCCCCTTAAAAATTGTCTTGGATAGAGTAATTTTGACTTCAACTGGTGTTCTTCTGGGATGCTGGCAGGTTCCTTACAGTGACTTCTTTTTTGCTCGTTGCTTTTGCTCAATAAATTGTGCCATTTTGAACTCACATATATTCTGAAGCCATATTATGCAGTAAAACATTACATCTTGAGTGTTAAAAAAATTGTTAGCTCACGGAATTAAGAATCATCATGGAAGCAGCTTTGGTTTGACCTGGTCCTGTATAACTAGTGGGTAGGAGTGATAGTATACGTCTAAGTAAGCTACATTAGACCATTCACAAAGCTTTTGTGCCAATAATTTCTTTTTGTTTGGGTAAATGAACCGACATAATTATCTAAAGGATAATTTTTCAACCGATCGAGAACATAGTGTGTCACAAGTCAAAACAATAAATAGTAAATCTTAGTTTACCTTTTTCTTTGAAATTGTGTGTTAGTAATGCTGTGAGACATTTGTTCTCATCCAGAGTCAGTTATTATCAGATTCAAAATGAGGGAACCTGCCCAATGGTCTGATATTGACCTAGCTAGAGCTATAAGATTTGATCAATATAAGTTTATGTCTGATCTGAACTCTTTTTTGACATCCGGTTTGGAAGTGTAAAATACGACCTATAGTCCACATATGGTGTTTTTCTGTAAACTTAATGGTCTGAATGAACTTTGACCCTGTTTGCTACTTTTAGTAGTTTCTTTGATCAACCAAACAACACTCGAATTGAACCACCACTCTGATTGCTAGTTCATGTCTGTTAGAAATTCTTTCCCTTTTTGCTAACTCCATAATTAATGATTATAGTATCATTTACTTGTCTGATGGATCAATGAGGTAGGTAACTGCAACTTAATCATTACTATTTGCATGAGAAGTTCTTTGTTTGGCATTTTAGTTTGCACCTATTAACAAAAAGATAGACAATAGTCACACTTGAAGCTTGAAAGACTATTATGATGCTTTGTTTGCTTTATTAGGTTATCTCTGGAACAGATCCCATATCCATCCGTGCTAAATTGAGAGCTGCACTTCCAAGTGCCCCAGAAAAGCAGCTTGTAAGACTCATTTGAACTTCTTTTCTTGTGCTGTGTTAATAAGAGTTGGTATAAAATTCACATTCTGATATTATTGCCAACATTGTGATAGGTTCTAAGGATCTCTACTATATATATTTACTCTAGTATAGTAGTAATACTTCTCTGCTAAGCAGAATAACAGAAATGACAGCAAGATCTTAGCTATGCACTAGCAACAGAACAAGAAGAGAAATAGTCACAGGCTCTCCCCTTCCCACTCTCGGCTGAAAATGCTGAGAAATAGCAGAAAATAGAGTATCCTCACCTGGTTAGCTTTCGAGAGGCTAACACTCTCCCAATACCTTCCAAAAACTCTCCTCACCTCCTCTACCCACCCTCCTGTCACCAAATACCTCACTCCCCTTGATGGGCCCCACTATTGCCAAGTTAGTTAGGATCTTCTCTGTGTCTGCCCCCCTCCTGCAGCCCACCCTTCTGCCTGCTAGAATATACTCTCAACCCCACGTGCCCTTTCTTCCTCTTATAACATTGCTTAATTGGGGCCTATCACATTTTGATTGCTTGGGGTTGAAAAGGACCTGCTAGGAGTCGGGTTATACATTAAAGTAATTGGAAAATTGCAATAAGATAGTCTATTGAACTTATTTTTTCTCGTAAAGCTTAAAGAAGTCTTTCTTTCTTCCACCTCTTTCCATGAAATGTTGCCTATTGAAGAAGCCATCAGCATGAATCAGTTTCTTCTAGGCCACCAACCTATGAAGATAAGTAGTTTGTGATTAGCTAAACAACTATCAAATCTACCAATGTTTGTAATGGTGGTCACTAATTTGCAGTCATTTGCCTGTGCAGTATGATGCTGCTATTCTTCATACTTCATTTGCAAGGTTATTCGGTCACCCTAAAGCTTCAGCGATGGTAATGTATAATGGCTATATCACCACTTTGCATAATTTAATTCTTTGATGCTTGCTCCCACGTACTATTGTTGACATTGCAATTTTACTACACTGAAAAGAACCTATGGTTACTAGTTATGGAGGCCTAAGAGATATTTCCTCCAGAGCCATAATTTTTAGAGATAAATTAGCCATGAATAGATTTTAGACATTATGTTTTTAAAGAATATGTCAGAAAAGATGTGTAAATTGAAATTCAAGTAATAAAATTCACCATCAAAGTTAGAAAAATACAGATTCAAAATGTTGAAATGGACAAGAACTAGTTTTCTTTCCCGGCTTCATTATGGCTTAGGTTGGACCATCTTCCATCTCATAGAAGTAAAAACAAAGTTCCGTGCTCTGGATCAACATCAATTTCAAAGGTGGTTTGTTTTGGAACCTAACATATACTTTTATGGAAATGAGAAATATGTAACGAAGTCCCATTTTGATGCAAGAAAAGGTTTATGAATTGAAGTTCTTGTACATGTTGGTATACCGGGTCATGTTTTTCCATCCTTCAAAATTTTAACTTATTTGATGCAGGAGCAATCAGATGAGCTCCAATTTTTTCGGGAGCTAGTTGCCCGCCTGAACAACAAAATCCGTGGGTTTGAGGTAGGCGTTTGATACATGAGAAAAAATACAATAAAAACCAGAAACAAGCTGCTATTATATTATAGATGATTGACCTTGGCTTGTTGGTGTGATTCAGGCAGTTGTTTCTGAACTCTGGTATGTGGAGGAGTACGATGTTTTGGCCCTTGCATTGGATGGAAGAATGAAGGTCCGCAGGTTTCAACTTGGTTGCAACACAAGCTAAGATCCAGGCATATATAGAATTATAACCATTGTTAGTTAGTACCAAGACAAAAATGGCTTCGGAGGTTGTCTTACATGTAATTACATCTTTTGTAAGGATTGCAATATTGCAATACTCCCTGTATGAATATCACAGATGATACCTCCAAACAGTAGGTCCTAATTTGAGTCTTGTATAGATTTCGTAGATACTAAAAAGTTTATACTTCTTGGTTTGTAAGAGTTTGATCTTTTAATTGACCCTTTGAATCGAACAAGTTATTTATATAGAATACTTAATTTTACTGAATGTACTGTATTAAAGGATGCAAGTGTTTTATCTATTAATAGGCTGTGAAGGATGATTTTGGATCTTGCTCAAGTGCGGCGCATTTGCTAATATTGTTGAAAATAATAAACAGCGGCGTGGATGGCACAGGTCACCCACGCCCCTTTGGAAGTATTGAAATCGGACAATCAGACATGTCACCTGTCCCTTTGTGGACAACACGTCACAATATGGATTTAAACTTGTTATTACGACTTCTAATTGCATTTCCTCTCTTAGCCTTAGCCCGTAATAATAATATTTAAAATAGTTTAAAAGAAGAAGGGAAATGCCACTTAGTTTTTTTTTATGAGTATTATTAGATACAAAGCAAAATGTGTGATGACGTGGCAGGGGACAAGAGAAAAGACAAACCAAAAGACACGCAGAGAGCACGTGTCGGGCTCACGCCACCGGGTTCATTGCATCGACAAAGCAGATGGTGGACACGCGCGGTCCACAATAGCAAGCACGCGCTGCATCTCTCTTCGACGTAAAAACAGTGCAATTAACCAAACAACCTCGCTCCTGCATTTTCTGTGTCTCAGGTTTCTCCTTCTTTGTTATCTTCCCAACTTGAAAAAAAAAAAAAAAACAGTTCTCTGCTCTGAAATCTTCCCTACTTAGCTTTTAAGCTCATGATCTTGATTCACAGAGGTGGGACTTCGTTTTCTTCTTAAAAGTACCTCTTTTTTTTTTTTTAACCTATTGTTGGTTTGTTGTTAATATTGTTGATTATTGTTGGTTTTTTGCTTTTAATCTACCAAAAGTTCTCTCTTTTGATTTGTTGTCTGTTGCTCATATTGGTTTGATTAAAAAAAAAAAAACCAACGTTATCACTCATAATCTTCTCTTTTTTCATTTGCGTCAGTAGTAAGGAGATTACTGCGTTTGATTGTTTGATGAAAATCAGTAGCCAAAGGAAACCTGAATAAAATTTTTCGGATCATCTTTAGAGTAATTCCTTGTTCGGCGATTATATTCACTGGGCTAAGGCATGGGCTCGGAGATTACTGCTGGGGTGGTTGATGAGGCGAATGTGACAGTGGAAACCGTTAAGAGGTAATTGCTTTATGGGAGAATTAAGTTATGATTATTCATCATGGTTTGGTCTGCAATACTTATTTGTTAGTACATTGCACTTCGGACATTCTTTATCCTAGGTCAGTAGTTTTGGGATTTTCTTTGCACATTGTTGGCGCATTTGGGTATTAAAAGACAACGATGCTGAGCTAAGGAGCTTCACAAATATTGGAGTTATTTTCAAGTTTATTTACTTGTAATCAAGCAAAGGAAGTTCGCCAAATTTGTTAGTTTTGGAGCATACGTGACGCAGTCAATTTTGCTTGTGTTTTGTGTAAAATTAGTCATCTTCTTATGGTTTATGTACCTACTTTGATTGTTTTGTATTTTCTCCAGTATCAACAAGCTCTGCTGAACTGTAGTTTGCATTGTGCATGACTGAGTTTATTGAGATGTTTCGTCTGAAATAGAATTTCAACTTAAAGAGTGATTTTTTGGTGGATGGAAACAACTTTTTTATTCCCAACTGACTCGAGCTTTTCTATGCCTCAGATGTGATGATAAGAATAAGGTCAAAGTTCCCAAAAGAAAAAACAAGGCTGAGAGGGAGAAACTGAAGCGTGAGCAATTGAATGAGCTCTTTCTTGAGCTTGCAAATGTTCTTGGTAGCTATTCACTATATTTTCCTGATCTTAGATGCCTCGTGACGTTGAAGATTGGGATGAACTATAATTAACTAAAAAATTTCTTGCACAGAACTAGCCCAATCAAATAGTGGAAAGGCCTTCATGTTGAATGAAGCAACTCGGATTTTGAAGGACTTGGTTGGACAGATTGATTGCCTTAAGAAGGAGAATATGTCTTTGTTGTCTGAATCTAATTACGTAAGGCACACATCTATTTCATGTTCTTGCTGTTATCTGAATCGCTGGCAATTAAATTAAAACATCGTTGCTAATTTAATATTGGTAGGAAAACTTCCATATAGGCTTGTTTATTATCTAAGAAGAAGGCTGTTTTGTTTTGATGCATTGATCCCAAGAGTAGTCAAGTTTTCTCTACGGTTGGCCAGGTAACTATCGAGAAGAATGAGCTGAAGGATGAAAATTCTGCTCTTGAAAGTGCGGTTGGAGAACTGCAGCGTGAGCTGGAAGCAAGACTGGCTCAACCAAAACTTAACTTCAATGAACCTCCTGAATTTCAGCAACCGGAATTTACACCACATTTGCCCGCTGAACCATTGAGATCAACTGCTGCTGATGCTATCATGCAACAGGCTCCAGCTGTCTTTGTGGTCCCTTTCCGGCCTGATATACAGCAAGATTATCCTGTTAGTTCTTCTCATGTGAGCAAACCACATGCTAGGTATCCTACAGCAGCAGATTCTTGGCCTTCGCAACTTCTTGGAGAACAGTTTACAAATAGTAAAAGAGTACAGTTTAGTGGTCACAATGACAGTATTTGTAATACGAGGGAATGATTTCTGTAAATGTTATCATGTCTAGTAATCCATTTTAACATTATCATTGAATTGTAGGTGTAATGACAACTTGTTCTTTATTCTATAGAAACCTCTAGATTTTTGGCTCATGGTTTTGGATGATGATAGTTGGTCGGCAACTTAGCAATTAGCATATCAAATCCACACCCCTTTCCATCGGAAAACCACAAAAATTGGAAACTTGGTAGGATCACAAGTGGGCAGAATTTGCTCCTCTTCGCCCGTGTAGTTATGCAAATAAGTTCTCCCATAGTTCTCCTGTATGCTCATTGATTATAACACAATTTGGGACATTTGAACGGCAACTGAACATGAAATTATTAATTCCCACCCTATTGCTCAAAAGGGTTCCATTTGATCCTAAAGTTCATTCGCGTATTTCTTCTTTTTAGGATTTTAGTGCAAAGAGCTTGAACTTGCAGGAGCATCTAAATAATTCATTCAGGTACCCATGATCTTATGTCAGGAACATATCATGGATTTAGAATTTTAGATACAAAACTGGTCGACTTGCGGTAGGAATAAAGATGAACGTTGTAATTACAACCAACATGTAATTACACAAATTTATTATAGTTCAATCTTGTGATAAGTTCGAATTTCGAAAGTCAATTAAAAATATTTTAAATTTTATGGTTTAAAAAATTATACAATGTTATATAAAATGAATAATATATTATATTAAAATAAAATTCAGAATAATTATGATAATACAAATTAAAATAATTTTTTACTTATATATATATTAATAAACAACAGAAAGAAATATTAAACAAATTATAAAAACAGAAGGTTGGGATGCAATAAAATAATAAAAAGAGTTAATTAATTATTTAATAATTTAGAATAAAATTGAAATATGAAGAGCGAAAAGGTGTTTAGAATATAATGAATTCAATTCAATTCATTAATTTGGAATGCTAAAAAGGAGATGACTTGAATTTAACCACATAATTGAATCTCATTTTCTTTATGAATACAATTCACATCCCAAATTGTGCGATTTGGTGTGTGAATTGAAGAGTCAATTTTTTTCAAAACATTAAAAATTCTTTTTCTAAATATACACATCATAAATATACAAATTACTACAAAAAAACACACATTGATTACTTACTATTTTTAGTTAAGGATAAAAAAAGTTATATGAAGAAGTTGAATTTATTTTTATTTTGTTCCAAACAATGAATTGAATTTAATTCTAATATTTATAGATTTATTCTAAATAATGTCATCGAATTTAATTTAATCCCTCAAATATAATTGAATCCAATTCATTAATAAATCTAATTCAAAAGTTTCTAAATAATTTGTTAAATAGAAATATCATACTATTTTTTTACAACTTAAATGCATTGAACCCTGGTACCTTTTTGGCGTGCATGCCTTTGTTACAACTCACCAGAGTCACAGGGTGGCAATTTAGGAAAGGGGCAGTGTGAATGTCGAAGCAAAGTCATTGTGTGGGCCTCTGTTGGGTGAACGGCTAAGATTCTCAGTCATAAACAATTTAATTTCCTCATCAGAGTGACGCAGAGAGCACCGCGAAGCGGTGGATAATACCACTTGCCTTTTAGAGGTTCCAAAGCGAATAGACACCTGTCTAATTCTCACAAATCCAAAGTCACTCAGACTGTGAATAGCAGAGAGTGAAGTGGTTGCTGGTTAGGTTTCAAAACGAAGAAAGAAGTCAAAAGAAAACTTGCAGTGATTGTAATAAGAGAGATGGGATCTGGGACTGGAAACTTCCTCAAGGTGATCCTTAAGAATTTTGATGTTCTTGCTGGGTATGTGTCCTCTTCTTTTCTCGTTATTTCTGTTTTTGAATGGCTTAGTTATTTCTCTTGAGCAATTTAGTTGCAAGAAAAGGGGAGATGAAGAATGTAAATGTTAGTGTCTTGATAGTTGTTGAATTTATGTAATTCTAAATGTTGTTCCTGCATACAAGTCTTGATGGCCACTTACTATATGTTTCTTTAGAAACCAGAAAAGGGATTAAGCGGGAGAGGACGATTCTTAGTTGTTGAGATTAGTGGAACACTTAGATTTTTGGTTTTGCTGTTTTGTTATTTCTTCTGTAGTATTTTACAAAGCACATTATTTAGACGATGTTGTGCTTTCATCGCTAATTACCGTTTATTGATTCTCCAGGCCTGTGGTTAGCCTTGTTTATCCTCTGTAAGTGCTCTTCTCCAAAATCACACTTTAGTGTTGTTTTTATTTGTGTTCTCTTTTATTTTTCCACTTATGCTTGTGGGTTTTTGCTATACACGAATTAGTTGACCCCTTTGTGTGATGCGAATATATATTCTTAATATATGTATACCAATTTGGGTTGTTTTGACAGATATGCCTCAATTAGAGCCATTGAGACTAAGTCACACGTTGATGATCATCAATGGCTTACTTACTGGGTTCTCTACTCCATGATCACACTCTTTGAGCTTACTTTTTCCAAAGTCCTTGAATGGTAAGTTTACTGCACTCTTAGTAATTTACATTAGTTGCATCATTATTGTTAACGCTGAAAACTCTATGTTATGACGTTGGAAGTAATCTCTGAAATCTGAGTTGAATTTAACAGAATAGCAAATTACCTTTAACCATGGTACATATGTCTGAGACAATATCTTGGATATTTTCCTATAGATACTTCTGCACATTCACATAGTCATGTGGCATGTACTGTATTAATACACTATCAGTTGAGATCTCAAATGATACGGGGAAATTGTATTAATGTAAGTCAAAAATTTAGTTCTCTAGCACACCAAAGAATTACAATCATCAGTATTTTAGTGATAGATGTTCATCTAGTGTACTTTGGTGGTACAAGTTTTCAAAATATTGGCTCTAGTTTATCATGATAAATTCTGGGGAAAATAGTAGTTTTAGTGTTGTCATATGAAAATTTGACGCACATTTCTTCATAGCATAAACTTGAGTGTGATATCATGCTAGGTATAGGATCAGAGATACTTTGATAGGTGGTATGCAATGTCTGATTGATTATTACTTATTTATCAACCCTCATATAATGCTCTTTTTACATATAAATAACTGAGTAGTTTGTGAATACAGTTAATCCATGTTAATTTTTTTCCTATGATTTCAGGGTTCCAATCTGGTCATATGCAAAGCTTGTTTTAACCTGCTGGTTGGTTATCCCATACTTCAGCGGTGCTGCATATGTTTATGAGCACTTTTTAAGGCCTCTCTTTGTTAACCCACAACAGACTATCAATATCTGGTATGTCCCCAGGAAGAAGGACACCTCGGGCAAGCCCGATGACATTCTAACTGCTGCAGAGAAGTATATTGAAGAAAATGGAACTGAAGCATTTGAAAAGCTGATCAATAGGGTATGTTTTGAACTTGATTTTGGGAGTCCTACTCCTACAAGTGTTGTGCTCCTGAGCTAGATTTGCATAGAACTTGGAGATTACTCAGATTGATAGTCGTTAGAACATTCACTGGGGTTATGTAAATTTCGTTTTACACATTGGTTCTACTTCCACCAAATTGAAATGCCTAAAAATTTACCTTTTTGTTTTTCAGGCTGATAAATCCAGGAGTGGTCACACTTACGGAATCTTTGAAGAGGACTATAGATACTGAGTCTGGCGCTCAGTTGGCTAGATTTCACTTTAGTCACCTACTATTGTATTCCTAGTCTCCGGTTTTCGTGAAGTTATTTCAATATCCTCACGTTTCGGCTTGTAATTATTACCGGCTTTATTTTGGTATGGCTTGGATGTTAATGCATCAATCTGTTAGTTGTGTACTTTATTCCTTACATGTCTTCATTATACATTTATATCTCAAGCCTTTGCAGGGAATACAATACTGCCTTATACAATGTCCGAAGTCTGTAACAGTCTAAGATGTTAAGCCACAAGAAAACTGGCTACAGATTCATGTACGCTAACATGTAATTCACAGATGGGCTACAAAACTCGTAACACGGATCCCACTAAACATTGACGGGAAGTTGATGGCGACAAAGCGGGCAAAAGTGGCTAGTACGCAGCCACTTGACAATGCAGTCCTCGTGATAAACATGACTACACGGCATTCGAATTGCTTGTGTTCCCGCTTCAACGTCTTCCAAGCACACTGAACAGTTAGAGCAACCCTCCTCCATCAGAAAAAGTCTCTCCAGTGCTTCAATGGCTGATTCAGCTGCAGGTACTTGTTTCGCTCCCTCCAGCGCCGACTCTCTCAAAGCCCTGGCCATTCCCGCATCATAGTATTCACCGTAATAATTAAATTCTTCAATACGAGCTATTCCTATTTGAATATGAACGCATCTCTCAACACCACTGCCACCGCTGTCAGTACTCGTTGCCTTCCTCAAAGTTTGTGCAATCGCTTCTTCGACCGCTTGATAGGGGGTCTCGGGGATTCCCCATTCTCTCAACTGTTTGACTACCAATTCAGGGAGAGGATCGCCAAGGTGATACGCGATGTCTTTGCTACCAGCAAACGTGGCTCTCGTCGGCAACCGGATTCGTCTCCCTGACTGCTGTATTATGAAGCTCCAAACTGCATTAGCGAGTGTGAAATGCAATCCAACCCTCACATGCCCACTTGGGTCAAGGTCGCTTTGTTGGACCTCGGGATGTAAAAACTTGTGGTTCAATGCTCTAATCACGAACTTGTAGTGAAGGTTGTGGGTAGACATTGTTGATGAAACAGAGAGACTTGGCGAGGTGAGTAAGGAATACCAATTAGAATGATGGGAGTCCCAAGATTGTGCTGCTGTTTATATTTATACATATGGGTTAGCCGTCGGTGGTTATTCGGAAATCCTCGTACAATTTGAATTCAGACTTATGATTTTTGAGGTGGAATCCTTTTCCAACCACGAACGGATGTTTGTTGAGAAAGACTTTCGGCACTGCAGACTCCAGGGGACTGTGTTTCCACTGTCCAGTATTATTTTATGCTCAAGTCTCTTTCCAAATTAGTAGATTACCTTTTTAGACCTCTTAAAGAAAATTTAAGTTTATATATTTATTTAAGCTTATTTTTATTTAATCATTTTCAGTTTAAAACTTGTTAATAATTTGACTCTCTATTTTCTAATGCAACATATGTAATGGATAAAGTTTAAACTCAAAAGAAAAATGATTTCTTAGCTCTATAATCCCGTAATTACAATATCTACATCTTAAGAAGTAATATATATGCAATACGATAATTTCAAATATTAATATCGGATTTTAGGTATCTTTATATATAAATCGTGTCAGTTTCGCTTTTTGAATATAAAAGTCAATGAGAATTCCATCATTACCTCTGTTTTGGATTACCTAATTCGTAATTAAACTTGCAGTAGGATGATCTCTAATACAAAAGTTTACTCATCTGAGACGATTGAAATAAACAAGTAAACTATCTGCACCAATGTTGCGAATACCGTACCGAATTTAATACTGGATTGAGTTTTAGAACGGTACTATACTAGTACCGGTAAATACCGGGTACCGTTTCGGGTAATTTTTTATATTTATGAAATAGTCCCTGAAATTTTTAAAATTTACAAAATAGTCCACTGATATATTATACAACTATATACTGTACAGTTTACTGTTTACAAGTTTACATCAACCCTATTTTCAAAAATCATAATAATAAATAATAATCAC
>JAOQMS010000007.1:22387212-22420391 GCA_027563885.1 Erythroxylum longipes
GCAGTCCGAAAATATTTGGAGTATAACTTTTACACTACTGAACCAAATTGAAGGATTTTGGTGTCATTAGAAACTTACGAGATAGAAGGAAAATTCTAAAAAAGAAAGTGTTATCAAATTACTTCATTTTCATTGTCTAAATGATCAGAAATAGTAGACCCAAAAGTTAGTGCTTGGAGAAAAATCTGAAATGATTCATTGGGTTATGAAATTAGATTCAAAGTGTTTGTTTGGGATATAAACCCTAAGTACAAATTTTACTTAGGTGAGTTTTGATATAAGACTGATAATGCGACGAGAATAATGGAAAAATACCTGGGATTGTCATGAACATGCATTGTACATATTCCATATACAAACTTGTGCATAAATGAAAGCTTGTAATTGTGCAAAGTTATTAATGTGTGCGTGCATTGTGTGTATTGCGTAATTTTGATGTGCAGAATAAACTTCTGCATCCAGACGTTTCCAGATCTGGGAAGCAAATGCTAATCTGGAGCGTGCTGTGAGTAACCTAGACGGTTCCTCTCAATTATTGTTTGCTTAAATTATGCTTTGAATGAGAAATGAATGTGTTTGATTGTTGATTCGGGACAGAAGGTCCGATGATTGTGAATGTGGGATGTATATTGAAGTGCTGCTTGAATGTAATTGTAAAGACCTAAGTGCTTTATAATGTGAGTGATTGCGGTACATCCATTCCATTCATGAATGCACAATCAGATAACTTGGCTTTCGTCGCGGCGAACTCCTGGCGTTGCCGCGGCAAACTCTAATTTTCCTGCACAAAACATGATTTGGCATTTTGGGAATAACTTTTGTTGTAGTTATCCAATTGGGATGATTTTTGATTTGGAGTACACTAGATACATAGGGATACAAATCATATGAAGAGATAAAATTCTGAATCAGATTGTAAGAATTTAAAATTCTGGGTTGAAGTTGATTATAGGGCACTGTCTTAGAATAAAAAGCAGTCTGAAAATATTTAGAGTATAACTTTTACACTACTAAACCAAATTGAAGGATTTTGGTGTCATTAGAAACTTACGAGATAGAAGGACAATTCTCAAAAAGAAAGTGTTCCCAAATTACTTCATTTTCATTGTCTAAATGATCAGAAATAGTAGACCCGAAAGTTAGTGCTTGGAGAAAAATCTGAAATGATTCATTGGGTTATGAAATTAGATTCAAAGTGTTTGTTTGGGATATAAACCCTAAGTACAAATTTTACTTAGGTGAGTTTTGATATAAGACTGATAATGCGACGAGAATAATGGAAAAATACCTGGGATTGTCATGAACATGCATTGTACATATTCCATATACAAACTTGTGCATAAATGAACGCTTGTAATTGTGCAAAGTTATTAATGTGTGCGTGCATTGTGTGTATTGCATAATTTTCATATGCAGGATAAACTTCTGCATCCAGACGTTTCCAGATCTGGGAAGCAAATGCTAATCTGGAACATACTGTGAGTAATCTAGACGGTTCCTCTCAATTATTGTTTGCTTAAATTATGCTTTGAATGACAAATGAATGTGTTTGATTGTTGATTCCGGACAGAAGGTCCGATAATTGTGAATGTGGGATGTATATTGAAGTGCTGCTTGAATGTGATTGTAAAGACCTAAGTGCTTTATAATGTGACTGATTGCGGTACATCCATTTCATTCATGAATGCACAATCAGATAATGGCAGTTGTGACCAGAGTAGCCACTAATCAGAGCTTAAAGCTCAACGAGTGAAAAGAGCCTCGAGCTCAAACAGTGATTAAGAGCCTAAGGCTCACCATGTATAATGAGCCCTGTATCCCCCAAGTGGATAAGGGACAATTATTAATGAGCCCGGTATCCAAAATGGATACGGGACAGTTCAGGCTCTCGGTCATAACAACGTAATAAATGGAAAGTGTCTCATAAGCATTTCTTATGCATTTATATTAAGTATGTTTGATTGATTGAAATGCCAAAATTTCCTATGCTGGAGTAAAAGTATGATACATGATCTATTATGCAAAATTGTGAATTATATGTTATGTGTATTGATGTGTTGCATGAATTGAGTGAACCATCGATGATGGTTACCTCATTTAGTTTGTAAAACTCAACCAAAATTTGCAAATATTTTTCAGAGCTCAGAAGAATACCCCGTTAGGCAAACGGGAGTACACCTATTGCATACAAGTGAGAGATAGAGTTCGGGATCAGTTGGCGTCTGCATTAGTATTTCCTTTATTTTTGTAATTAGGTCTTCCCCAATTATTGTAACTTGTGTATTTGAATATTTCTGTTTTGAAATAAATTTCCAAATCGGAAATGTTTGTATACAGTTCTGGCAATGTAATGAAATTTTGGCAAGTATTTTCTATTTATAACAGGCCCAAATGGCTATTGAATTTTCTGATGATTGTATTGCTATGATTGGGATTGTTTATGAAATAAAGTGGGCCTGATTTGATTATCGATTTCTGCACCTTATGTTTGTGGTTAAATTTTTTTTTACTGAAATTAGTGCTTTAGCATGCCACCCTCGCGGGGCACGGACTCGGATATCCCTCTTGATGTCGGGTACGTGTCTTGCGAGAGTGGGGTGTTACATCTGGTGTTAAGTCAATTGACTGGGACTAATGGATGATGATTGGACTAAAGAAAGAAGTTTTGTTGGTGATTTGGGTGTGGCAACTTATGGAAGGATGATCCTTGCATTTACTTGTGTTGGTGTTGTCGGTAGTTAGATGCTTTTGGTTAATGTTGTTGGAAGGTGGCACTCCAATTGTGTGATTTCTGGGTGGTGCTACGTTTGATATATATTGGGTGTGTGACATTTCATTGAAGCAGTGGGATTTTATTTTATTTTATATCAGACTCTATCATTCACATGGTTTTTTTTGAGACTGTGTCCCTTAAATTTGCCTTAATGATCATGACTTCACAATATTATAGATATTTACATGCTCTAGCAGACACAACCATGTCCTTTTGTACACAGGCATGTCTAGTCTTCACACAGGCATGTTTGGGCAAAAACATCATCCTTTAATCTCCACGCAACTTTAGATAGTTATATGCTCTAGTGTACATGAGTGTGTCTAAACACACACGTGCATGTTTGGCCTCTATATGGTGGTGTCTAATCCAAATGCCATTCTTCAATCTCTAAACGGTTACAAAGACTTGTATACTCCAAGGAATATGGTCGTGACTTGTACCTACATAATCGTATCCAATTCTATGTGAGCATGTTTGTCAAAAATAACTCCAAATCCTTGTTTTCTTCCTCGATTCTACCTTTGATTCATTAAGACAGTTAAGACTTAAAAAATCTAAACGTGAATTAAATTAATAACAAAATTAAAATAGATTTAGGGTGCTTCCTAATAGCGCTTTTATTTAACATTGTTAGCTCGATCGTGTTTTCATTCATTTTGCTTAAATTAGGTCCACCAATTGAATTTCTTCCACCTTTGCTACCTACATTTTATCAAGAAAAGGTTTAAGTCAATGACTATTTACCTTGAATATCTTAGAAGTTGCTAGGCTCTAAACTTCCACTACGCCAAGAGGAAAAACTTGGGTAAAAATAAAAGGACCTACCCATCGAGATCGTAATTTTCTTAAAAAAAGTTTCATCTTATAATGATATAAAAGCACTTTTTAACCAACTGAAAATTCCTTCCTAGAAACAAATTTATCATGTCAGAATTTTTTTCTCTTTATATTTTTTGCATTATTATAGGAATTATTATTATTTTCTCAAGTTTTTAAAGCTACAATTTTCTATGGTTACCATTTTGAATTAAGTTCATATTACATTGATTCACTGCCCAAAATACTCTATGTTCTATTTCAACATGGAGGTGACAAGGCTTACCAAAAATCAATCTATATGGTGATATACCAATTGAAGTTTTTTATGTAGTTCGATATGCCCATAATGCATTATCTAGTTGTAAAACTTCAATCTTTTCTTATCCGACTTGTTGCTTTCCCAATGATGAGTTTAATTTTTTATTGGAAATTTGTTCTTGCCCATTTATTTACGAATGGTATGGGGTGGCCACTTTGTGTATCACACTATAGTTTTGAGTAAATGACTCCACTGTTATTTCATAAATGAGTCCTTTAATAACTGATCAAGGCTCTTGGAACACCGTACTTGCTAAAAATGTAAGTTCTCAAGAAACTTGCAATTTCCTTATAATCAATAGTCCATGTAGCCTTTTTTTCCACCCATTTTGACAAGTAATCAATAGGAAAAAAATAAATTTCCAAAGGATGAAGGAAAAGGTCCCATAAATCTTATGCCTCATACATAAAAAAATTCACAAAATAATATTGGAGTTTGGGGCATCTCATTCCTTTTTGTAATATTTTCTGTCCTTTGGCACTATTTATAAGACTTACAAAATAAGTATGCATCTAAAAAAAAGTTGACCAAATGAAACCATATTGTAGAACCTTTCTTGTTTTCCTCTTGACACCAAAATGTCCACTGCATGCATTAGAATAACATAAGGTTAAGATAAAAGAAAATTCATTTTCAGACATGCACTTTTTTATTAATTGATCAACACAATGTTTCCATAAGTATGGGTCATCCCATAAATAGTATTTAACATTAGCTCTAAGCTTGTTCTTTGTGCCTTAAAACCATGTGCAAGAAATATGTTAGAGGCCAAGAAATTAATAATGTGATCGAACCAAGCAACTTCGATCTAGTTGAAAATAATTGTTCTTCTGAAAATTCTTCTTTCAACAATGTCTTTAGTTCAATATAAGGTAGATGACTTAAATGATCCGTCACTTTATTTTCAATCTCGACCTTATCTTCTATTTCCAAATCAAATTCATTTAATAAAAGGATCCATCCGATTAACCTTTGTTATGTTGCTTTCCTTATCATTACATACCTAAGTGTTGCATGACCTTGGTACCCAACAAGTATAAGCAAAATTTCTCAAGTGCAAAAACTACTGCCAATAATTCTTTTTTCTGTAATGGAGTAGTTTCTTTGGGCTTCATTCAGGGTCATAGATACATAATAAATCATATAAGACTACTCCAAAAGCACAATCGCATGTATTACACATTAGTTCAAATAGTAAGTTTTAATAAAGTGGCTGGATTATTAGTGCAAAAGTTAACAGTGATTTTAGTTTTTTCAAGTGCATCCTTGCACTCCTTATTAAACTCAAAACTGATTTTTTTTGTAGTAGTCATAAAAGGGATACAGTGTGTGAAGAATCCTTTATAAAATGCATATAAAAACCTATATGTCCAAGAAAAGAATGAAGGTTCATATAAATTTGTAGGGTAAGGTAGATATTGAATAATATCAAAATTTTCTTTGTCTACCTCTATTCCCCTAGTAGAAATTTTATGGCCTAACAAAATTCCTTGATTTACCATAAAGTGACATTTTATAAAAATTAATACCAAGTTTGTTTCAATACAACGTTGCAAAACTAATGTCAAATTATGCAAGCAATTATTAAACAAACTTCCATGCACAATAAAGTCATCCATTAAGATTTCAATAATGTGTTCCTCATAGTTAGAGAAAATGTAAACCATACAACACTGGAAGGTTGCTGACGTGTTACATACTCCAAAAGGCATGCATCTATATACAAAGATACCGAAGGGATAAGTAAATGTTATCTTCTCTTGGTCTTTGGGTATAATAACTATTTGAAATACACTGCAAAACCACCTAAAAAGTAGCATAAAGCATGACTAGCTAATGTTTCTAGTATTTGATCGATGAAAGTTAAAGGAAAATGGTCTTTTTGGGTGACAAATTTTAATTTTTTGTAATTGATGTAAACATGTCATCCATTCTAGACTTGGGTAGAAATCAACTCACCATGTTGATTTTCCATAACTATCATTCCAGTTTTCTTTGATACGACCTGAACTATACTTACCCAATTACTGTCTGAAATTAGATAGATTACTCTTGCCTGAAGTAATTTGATAATTTCTTTCTTAACAACTTCCATCATTGGTTGATTTAACCTCCTTTGGTGATGCCTAATTGACTTTACTCCTTCAACCAAGATGCAGTGCATACATATAGATGGACTAATCCCTTTAATATCTACAATAGTCCATCCTATGACTATTTTGAATTTTTCAAAAAGCTTCACTAGTTTCTTCTTTTTCTTAAAGGTCAACTTGCTTGAGATTATCACTGGCAAAGTATCTTCCTCTCCAAGGAATAACTATTTTAAGTGTTCTGGTAGTGGTTTTAACTCCATTTTTAGGGCTTTGACAATTGAAGGGATGAGTTAGTCATTAGGCATGGGCATATCTAACTTCATGTATTATACTATTGGTTTTATCTCCTTGAAATTGTTCAATATAGCCATACACTCATGCATTTCAAGTTTAAGGAAAATATCAATATCTTCCTCATCAAAAAGACTTTTCCCTTATAGCTCTTTCTTGCTTATCCTTCCCATCAAGTTCAAACCAGTCTTGTGCTAATGAGTCTAAAATGTCAACTACAAAAATAGAAAAATCATCATCAGGATACTTAATTATATCATATATATTAAATTAAACAGTATTCTTACCAAATTTTATGGTCAAAGTACCATTGTAGAAATCAATTGTTTTGGTCATTTTTAAACATGGTTTTCCTAACAAAATCGATGTTGTTGGTTCATCATTGTCCATATCCAAAACACAGAAGTTGCCAGGAAAATTTAATTTATCATTCATGTGGACAAGAACATCCTCCACTAACCTATTGGTATATGCATTGGACCTGTTTGCTAACTAAATAACCACTTTTATCTTTTCTAATGGTCCTAAACTAAGTGATGAATAAAAATAATATGGCATGACTTTAATGGATGACCCTAAATCTAACATAGAATTTTTTATCTTAATATCGTCAATAATATAAGGGATGAGAAATATACTTTGGCCTTTGCACTTCTCTTGCAGATTTTTTTGAAATATTATTGAAACATTTTAATTAAATTTAATTTTTTAAAATTCTTTTTAGCTTTTTTTGTGCTTTTTTTTTCAAAAATTTTGAATACCTTGACATTTGCTTTATGAAATTAATTAAGGGTATAATGACCTTGCATTTTCATAAAGTTTCATAAAGATCTTAATTTCTTTCAATTTTTGATCATCTTTCAAAGCTTTTAGACATGGAGTTTCAGGCTTAAAATTGTTCATTAGACAAAACTTACCTTACTTTGGTTCTTGATCAGCTGAATTAGATGTTAAACTTTAATTTTTTAGCTCTATTTTAGCCTCTTTTGGTGCATATTACACTTCAAGTTTTGGCTCCAACTTCTTATCGTTTCTTAATACCATAACACTTACACTTTCTCTTGGAATTATCACTATTTAAGAGGGAAGTTTATTGCTGTTTTGGTTCTCCAAATGACAAATGCTAGTGGCCATTTTCCCTACTTGAGTCTCTGAGTTTCTAATACATGACTGAGTTTTTAGCTAAAATTTTTATGTGTCTTGTTGAAATTTCAAAGTGTTAGTAGCCAAATTTTTAACTATGTCATCAAGAGACATATCTGAATCAGATATTTGAGTGTGTAATGACTACCTTAGAGAATAGGGTGGCCTGTATTACCGAAAATGAATTACAGTTTGATTTAATGGTGTATTACCATAACAAAAAATTGGATGGTCTCTCTAACTGGGGTTGTATGTCTTAAAATATAGATTGTATTGACATTGAATTTGTCCTGTAAAACTTCCTGTTGCATTTGCTTGTTCTATTGAATCTTCTTATAAGATTAGACATATTATTTGGATGTTCTAATACCGAGTATACTCTACAAGCCTTTGTAATTTCTATTTTTCTTACAACTAATTGATGAATAGGTGCGATAAGATCATCCATTTGTTTTTCAAAAGAAGAAATGTTTGCCTTATTAACTCGTCGAGTCAGGTGGTCTGTTATGGCATTAAACTGTTAGGAACTGAATGCCATATTAGTGATCAATGTGCACGCCTCATTCAATGTTTTGTCAACAAATGCTTATCCACTAGCATCATTGATAATACTCCTTTTAGTTGGTAAAAGTCCTTCGTCAAAATATTGAATCATAAGTTGTTCGCTAATTTAGTAATATGGACAATTGATGCACAACTTTTTAAAATGCTCCCAATACTTGTACAATGACTCTCAAATATGTCGTCAAACGCCATAAATCTCCTTCCAAATGCTTGTGTCCCTCGAAGCTGGAAAGAAATTTTCTAAAAATTACTTCTCCATTTTGTTCTATATAGTAATACTAGTTAGTGGTAAGTAATATAACCAATTTTGGGCATTATATTTCAAAAAGAATAATAAAGCTCTCAATTTGATTTGATCTTAAATAATGCCATTAGGCTTGATTCCCGTACATACAACACGAAACTTTTAAAGATGCTTGTGTGGATCCTCACCTACAGTACCACGAAAAGTTAGCAACAAATGAATTAAACTAGATTTTAATTCAAAAGTGGAAATTGCATCAAAATTAGGAAAAGTTATGCAATGAGGTTGTTGGTTCCAATTTGATCTAACGAGTTCTTATAGTGTTCAATTATTCGCCATAGTTTTTGTCATTTTACCAATTGTAGTGTTGCACTTTTTTCGAATCTTTGTTTCTTTCCTTAGCTTTTTTGTAGTCTTTTTGATATATGAATTATGTTGTAAATTAACTTGTTTCAAAGATCTCGTAACAAATATACAAACTTAGAATTTCCCATCAACGACACTAAAATTAGCTATCTCTTGCACCCCAAATTAATTCTAAATTTCCTATAATAGAAACATATAATATAGGAAAGTAGGAGTCTATCTCACAAGAAATTCTAGTTTGTTAATCTTTATAAAATAAAATATTCAATAAAATGGAAGGTTATGATAATATATAATTTATTGACAAAGAAAATAATAAAATGAGAATTATTAATAAAACAAACCTTGGTTTACAGTTGCTTCCACCTTTGGAACTATGATTAATCATTGGTCCTAAAATGGTTATTTCATCAATCATATATTCGATGTAATACTAAATATCTGTTGTTCCTTAGGATTAGTTAACAAAAAACAAATATTTCAATTAACTCTTATTATTTAATAACCTTAGATACGATCTAAAATGTAATTAAACAATTACTTTAAGAAAAGAAAGACCATCAAAACAAGATAACAAAACATCTGTGGTTGCCTTTAATCTAGTTAAATGTTTTTCTTGAAAGCAATAATTTCTAATGCAGTAAATTAAAACTTCTAGTTGCTACAAATGATTAAAAGAATTGAATTTTTATATATTCAGACATTAATATAGCAAATGATGATTTTAATTAATAAACTAATTGCACATATTAGAAATCAATCGAAAATAATCATAAAAAAGCATGTAAAAGCAATCCATTATATGAATAATTGAAATACTTCACATTAAGACCTAATTGCCTCTCAATCTTCAAAGTTCTAAAAGACTTATACTTCCTTTAACCAAGCTAAAGAAAATTAGCCAATAATGGCCATAACCATTACTAACATCTAATGAAGATAAAGTTACTCTTAGCCAATAATGGCCATAACCATTACTAATATCTAATGAAGATAAAACTACTTTGACATCTACTAAGAAGGGGAGTGATGACTTTGTAAGAAGCTAGAATTTTGATGATTTGTTCCTTCAGCTTGGCTTTTTTATAGCCACTTTAATCTATGTGAAAATCTTTTTATTGTGATTCCTTGGAACTCACAAATCATAACTTCATGGATTTCCATCTTGATTTGGCCAAGATCAGATTATAAAAACTTTAAACATGTTTTTCTCTTACATATTTGAAGTATAAAAATTACATTTTCTATTAAACATGCCCATGCCTAAGATCACGTCAGACTCTTTTTTTATTTAGATTTTACTTTGATTCCAATAATTTGATCTGAATCTATAAAATAAATAGTTTTAACAACCTCAATCTTCTTGATTCCCTATTAATAAATGGTGATATTGCTCCTTTATATCAAACTTTCAAATTTGTATTAAGAACCAATGTTTTTATTATACAAATATTGATTTTAAACATACCAAGATAAGATTATGGAGGATTTAAATGCTCAAAATTAGACAAAATTATGACAGATCAATATAAGTATACAATTTTAACGATTTTAAGCTTTTGTATACAATATGTTTATTTGTTTGAGGTTGAGAATGTGTAAAATGAAAAACAAGTTAGATCAATGTGTTATATTTGTTTCCAAACCAATAAGATAATGTTGCTTCATCTATTCGTTGCAGCTAGCTCGTTACATGCTAATAAACATGTCAATGATAAGATTTAGATTTATCAACTATGTTTAGTATGTTTTGAGAAAATTTACTTTCATATGCAATTTTTTATTTTTATGTGAATTTATTAATTTAATTTAACATGTCTTTATTTATTTTATATATAAATGGTGGGAAGTTCAAGTACTTATGATAATAAGATTTAATAATCAAGTTTAGGCTTATTCTAGATTGGTTTTTAAAACGAAGAACTATACCATTTTTTGTATTTTAATAAACATTTGATATGTGAGGGAATCACCAAATTAAAAAATCAATTAGCTAGGATCAACGGTGATATGGAGCCTTGTAAGAAAGTTAGCGATGACGTGAAATGACAAATGAAAACTTTGATCGAAGAGTATCAAAGTGAGAAAGAAATAATGTAAAGACTAAACTAGGTAATTGGTAGTAGAAGTTTTCTTTACGGTGATAAGGATGAATTGACAATGTTGAAGGTAGTATTCCTACCTAACAAGGAGGGATTGGTACATTCGATATTGGAAAGAGAAGAAGACAAGTGTCTAACTTTTTTGCTCTACAAATAACTCCTAGAGTTTAACCTTCAACTCGTAGTGCTTTATAATCAAGCAGCTTATAATATGAACATAAAAATGGCTAGCTGGTGATATGATGCAGGTGTTCATTCAATATTGCTTAGTCTTATTATTACCAGCCTATGACAGATGTTATTATCTCTTACAATATATGATATAAAGCTCCTTTAATTCATCACCATATTAGTAATCTTCTGAGCAACTTTGTTTTTGAAATAAAAATTCATTTGGATGAAAGAAGAATAAAAAGTAACTTATGAGTGTTCAATCATATGTGATGGTTGGACAAATAGAAGACTTAAACCTATTGTTAATTTTTTTGGTTTATTTTGTTTAAGGGGATGATGTTTTTAAAGTCCATTAATGCATCTAGTCTTGTTAGATATTTCGATACTCTGTTTGATATATTTGATAAAGTTGTGAATGAAGTAGGGCCTAAAATCATTATATAGTTTATCACTGATAATGATTCTGCTTATAAAGCATCTGGAAAAATGTTGCAAAGAAAGTATAATTTTTTGTATTGGACTCCTTGTGTTGCACATTACATTGATATGATATTGGAAAATATAAGAGTTTTTAGATACTTTCCTATCATTAATAAAACTTTACAACAAGTCAAAAAAGTAACAAAGTTTATCTATAATCATACATAAGTTTTGAATTTGATTAGAAAAGGTTTCATCAATGGTAGGAATTTGTATCATCCTACCATTACAAGGCTTGTCATTTATTTTTTTATCATTTTAGTGTTTTGTTTTAATGAAGAAGGAGCTGAGACAAATTTTTACAAGTGATAAGTGAGTTATATTTCAGTATACTAGGTCTAATGTTGGAATGAAGGTTTCTAGAATTATACTTGAAGATTATAAGTTTTGGTCTTAATTTCAATTTGTCATCTAAGTTTTTGAGCTTTTGGTAAGAGCACTTCATATAGTGGATAATAATGAGAAGATAATAATCAGTTATTTTTATGATGCTATAGAAAAGGTGAAAGAATTAACCAAGGCCAATCTAAAAAATTTGTATTCTTTGTATACACCTTATCTTACAATCATCAATGAAAGATGAGAAAGGGAACTTTACCCTCTATTGTTTGCTATTAGAGCTTTTTTAAATCCTAATGTCTATTTATAATAGGTTTTACAAATAAATCTAAAGTTAATAGGAGAGTGCTATTGACTATCACAATAATTGTTTACCATGAGAAGATATAAGGTCTTCTTAGCTCACAAATGAAGTCATATAAAGATGTGTATGGTGATGCCCATGTAGTTTTTTAACGAGACAAACTTATTAGGTACATATTTTTTCACTTTTATTACTTGTTTGAAATTTTAATCATCGTTTTATTTTATTTATAAGGTTACTTTTATTGTATTATAATTGCTTCGTAGGACCAATTTAGAATTGGTGTTCCAGAATTGCAAAGGTTTGCAATTTAAATTATAAGTCAATGTTTGAGTGCAACTGGGAATGAAGCCATTTCAATTCATTCATTCCAAGAAAAGAAATTGATTGGAATACAAAGATGTAATGATTTGGTCGTTGTTAGATACAATTTAAAGCTTTAAGAAATGTATGTTATTATCATTATTAAGTTGAACATAATTTCTTGTAATTTCTTAATAATTTAATTTTATTTGTTTACTAGGATTCTTAATAAAACATGTAAATCTATAGATCCAATTTACCTTAATTATATCGATTTTATAGCAGCTTGGGCTTTTGAGGAATTGACGTAGAAGATAATATTAGATGAGAAAATATTGACATGTCATTTAGTGCAATGAATTTGAATGATAATAATGATGAGACTCCTGTCAATGATAAAAATTTTGCACTAAATGAAAATTTAGGTCAATGTGATTTTAACAGATATGTTATTAAATGAATTTCCAAGTTTTTCATTTTTCTCTCTTTTCGTTTAATTTTACATGTATTTGATGTATATGTTAAATTCTACGTATGCGATATAAACATGAAACTTTTAACTATAAGTGTTTTTGTTTTATGTTTCACTTTCACTTTGTTGTGTTTCTTAGTATGAACTCTTGTTGTAATGTTTATGGAGTCATAAACATATATTATTTTTAATATATGATATATTGATGTAATTATTTTTTACTATATGATGCAAATTGTAACATTTTAAGTATTTTTGTATTATTCTTAGTTTTATACTAATATGATAATTAAAAAATCTTTCTCTTATATTAATAGTAGCTATTATTTATATATTAAATATGTGAAAAGTAATATTAATAGAAATACAGAGATAGTTATTATTTTAAATTTATATTATTATGATATTTAGAGGCATGGTTGATATAAAATTAAAAATTATATAGTACAATATATTGATGGACTATTTTGTAACTCTTAAAAATTTAAGGAATATTTTATAATTTTTAAAAATTATTCGAACTGATACTCGATATTGACCGATACTGATAATATAATATACCAGAACTAAATCCGATATCAGTATTGGTATGATATTCATAATATTGGTTGAGACCCTCATAAAAATAGCTTTTAGATAGCATACAAGACAATATAATACTTCTAATTGTAGAGATTACAAAGATAATGATGCCCAATTGTATAATACTCAGTTTGTTCTAGTTTTGAAAGGCTCAATTCTAAAAGATACCAAGGTGCAGGTACTCACTTAAAATAACAACTAGGTGTGGCCGTTCCATATGAGCAGAAGGACCATGCCAATTGTGGAGCAGATGTCAACTTATTCGCCAGATCTAAGGCAAGAGAATGAAGTTGGATGGGAGTTACACACATCACATAAATTTACAACGCAATCGTGTAAACAACCACTACTTGGTTCACTTACCAAATTTCCTCTTCGCAAGCTGATATGGAGGTTTGGAATTTCACAGACTCACTCGTTTATACATTGGTTAGCAGCTAGGCAAAAACTAGGAACTAGAGAAATGTTAAAATTCTAGATTCTAGACATATACTACCCTTTGTGTAGTGGGGAAGATGGGTCTCTAGATCATCTCTTCTTTGGTTGTTCTTGCACAAGACCTCTATGGGGTAAGTTTTTTCTTCATTTTTAACCTACAAGATAGAAATCTTACCTGAAAAGACTGCTTGAATTGGGTCAATAAACTAAACTGGCATAACAAAACGAATCAGAAAGCATTCAAGATTGGTTTTGCCATGCTAGTGCATTTCATTTACAGATTGAGGAGCACAAATATATTTGGGAAAGTAGAAGACTGCAAGAAGTTAAGCTAAAATGAGTTTTATCACAAGCTACGTGACAATCTTGTCAGCACCCTATCTGTAATATATATCTGATTGACTCAGGCAAGAGTTGGTACTTAGCTAAGAAAATATGAGTATTTAGCTATATATTTTGTATAAACTCTAACTATAAGAGTTGTATATCTTTTCCTTTGTAATTTCGACCTTTTTGGAATGAATATATTCCTTACTTAACTTCTTAAAAAAAAAGAATTTAAGTTTTCAAACAATTATTTGGATTATTTAATTTTAAATTATTAACTCCTCAATTGACTTACGCTAAATACATAATTTGTAATTTATTATATATATCTAAAAATTTATCTAATATATAATTAAAAAATAACAATTACATATTCTTTTTGCTGTAAAAAATAAAGTGCTTGTGTTGCACGAATTTCTTAGGATATTAATAACCCACTAGAGTAGGCTATAAAAGAAAATAGGCTTGGGCTAGAACGGAAGCAAGTTCAAGGCCCACATCATGTTGAAGCCTGTAAGACTTTTTGAATGAATATATTCCTAACTTTCAAAAAAAAAAAAGAGTTTCAAACAATTATTTGGATTATTTAATTTTAAATTATTAACTCCTCAATTGACTTACGCTAAATACATAATTTGTAAATTATTATATATATCTAAAATTTTATCTATATATAATTAAAAAAACAATTAAATATTCTTTTTGTTATAAAAAATAAAGATAAATAGTGCTTATGTTGCACCATTTCTTAGGATATGCATAACCCACTAGAGTAGAGTTACTTCAAAAAAAAAAAAACTAGAGTAGGCTATAAAAGAAAATAGGCCTGGGCTAGAAAGTAGGCAAGTCCAAGGCCCAGACCATGTTGAAGCCCGTAAGCAAGTCCAAGGCCTAAACAATCTCTCCTTTTTTTCGGTAACAAGTGCACAAAAGAGAAGGTTTAGGGTTCCTTTGTAAGCTATCGTCTCTTTTCTACAAAGGCTCGCGAGTGGAAACCTACGGAGAGACGAAAACGAAGACTGCTCTGTAACTCAGAGACGTTGGAGCTTAACCATGGTGCACGTTTCCTTCTACCGCAACTGTAATTTCTCTTTTCTCTGTCTTAATGCTTATATGCACTTGGATTGGTGAACTCGATTATGTTTTTGTACGTGTCTTTATCTTTAGTTCATGTTGCTTGGATTGAGTCTCCTGGAACTATGGGTGGTGATTTTGTATGATTGAGTCGATCTCTTTGATCTGAAGATGGGTTTTCAGTTTTTGTACGATTAGGTTTGGGTTTGATCTAAGGAGTTTTTTCTTTCTTCTTTTTGGGTGAAGATATGTACCACGTTAGTTTGCTAGGTAAATTTTCACCTTCTTTTACCTTAAAAGGTTCTTAAAAGGTCATTTAACTGTACCGCATTGAGGCTAAATGGGTATATTAATTTATCTTTTTTCTTCCAAGATTGTTAGTGAAATTTAGTACTTGAAATTTCTAATCATTTTTCTAATCATTTTCATTTGGATATACTGGTTAACTTTTGGTTTGAACTGCAAAGATATGAAAGTTACGTTGTTGAAAACCTACTGGTATTGTTGATTTGGACCATATTAATTGATTGAACAACTTAAGAAGATCAACCAAACTTTTTCTTCTTTTTAGTTCCGCTATTTCTTTTTGAAAATTTGGAGGCGGGGTGTGTTTATGATGATTATGTTTGAATTTACTTTGTTCCACATATGATATACTGCATGAAGAGAAAGATATTCATTTGCATAAAACTTACTGTTATATTCCTGATTTTGGACTGCAACTATTGAACGTCAGATGGAAAGACATTTAAGAAGCCTCGACGTCCCTACGAGAAGGAGCGTTTGGATGCAGAGTTGAAACTTGTAGGAGAGTATGGTCTGCGATGCAAGAGAGAGCTCTGGAGAGTGCAATATGCCCTGAGCCGTATTCGTAATGCTGCTAGAACCCTTTTAACTCTTGATGAGAAGGATCCGCGTCGTATCTTTGAGGGTGAGGCCCTTCTCCGCAGAATGAATCGCTATGGGCTTTTGGATGAGACTCAGAACAAACTTGATTATGTATTGGCCCTGACTGTGGAGAATTTCCTTGAACGACGCTTGCAGACACTTGTGTTCAAGTCTGGTATGGCTAAGTCTATTCACCATGCAAGAGTGCTTATCAGGCAGAGGCATATCAGGTGAACTTGATCTCTTTACTGCTAATGGTAGAAAGGAAATTATTTTCTTGGCATTATGTATGACGTTTTCTTCCATACTTGTGGAGAATTTAGGAGACAGGCAGAGGTGATTTTTAATCTTGAAATTTTCTTTAAGGCTGCTGGAACTCTCTTCAGCTTTAAGATATAGCCTCCAGAAATTATGTCTGGCTTGTTGTGGTGAGTGTTTATTTTGATTTTCACGGTGTCATGACTAGTTTTATGGACCTAGCAGATGATTGAGATCATTATGAGCTTGGAATATGAGGAATAAAGACGGTTTTTTGATGGTTGTATCCTCTTGTTTGAGTATGCGGTGATATTATCTTATAGGTAAAAGAAAAGGACTTTATAGTCTCACCTTTAAGTTAGTAAAAGGTTGTAGCATTTTTCCTTATATTATTTTGGGATGATAATCATATAGATATTGGCTGTAAACTCTAGAAACACTATTTATATAAGAAAATTAATTCTAGGTTTCGATTTTTTTTGGAGTTGATCATCTGCTTTTAAGCTCTTCTTCAAGTGAAGCGTAAATTATCACTATGAGAGATGGGAATGGGATGTTATCACCGTAGGCTTATCTGGGATTGCAGAACCTAAATACCCATGGAATAATTCCTCTAGGATGGAGTTTTTTGTTCAAGTTTGTTGCTTGGTGCTACTCTTCGAGTTTGATTTATCTCTGAGCTAGACGTTTACAAGATTTGAATGGTTTATCTACTGTATTCTTGATGAAATCTTTCTGATAACAAAGGATTATTGGGTTTTTGATTTTTAGATTTCTTGAACATGATTGTTGGCTTGTTTCCACCAGGTTACATGCTCTTACTGTCTTAGCCCTCTTTTGATGGACAGCACTGCTAATGTAATTGATACTTGTTCCTGGTTGGCAGGGTTGGGAGGCAAGTGGTGAACATCCCATCGTTCATGGTGAGGGTTGATTCACAAAAGCACATTGATTTCTCATTGACAAGTCCATTCGGTGGTGGGCGCCCGGGCAGAGTGAAGAGGAAAAACCAGAGGGCAGCTGCTAAGAAGGCAGCAGGCGGAGACGGAGATGAAGAGGATGAGGAATGAGCTATCATTTTAGATTCTTTTGAATGTACTGGCTGATTTGGTTTATAAACACGGGTTATAATTGTGTTTGATGATGCATGAACTTGTGTATTTTTGACCGTTGTCATGGGTTAGATTTTCATTAAAATGACTAAAAGATTTGTTTTTTTCCTCTTAAATTATAATTTTGGGTTACATCATTCGTTATCAGATTAGTATTTTAATACTCAAAAACGCTATGAATTCTCAAGATAAATACCTGCTATCTTGGCCCTTGATAGTGCAAATACTAGTACTATTTGTAATTTGGGTAATGGTATAACACGCACCTCAGATATAGGAGATGCTTGGTTGGTGGATTTAGAATGGATTTAGAAAGGAGTTAAGGAATGGAAAGTAAGTGGTAGTAAGTGGTGTGATGATGATTTTTATTATAGAAGTAATAGTTTTTTTTTTAAAAGATTATAGAAGTAATAACTTGATATTTTACTTTTGGAAATCTTCCACACTCTTGATTTAGTAACAGAATGAAACTCATTTTTTTAGTAATAATTCTTTTTAAAATTTTTTAATACTAATTAATTAATTAAAATATTTTTAATTAATGCAATAGAATTTATCAAAATAAATTCATTCATTAATTAAAATATTGTAATTAATTAATTAAAATATAATTAACTGAAATAATATAATATAATTATATTATAATTAATTAATTAAAATATAATTCATTCATTAAGTACAATATCATTAATTAAAATATAATTCATTCATTAATTAAAATATTGTAATTAATTAATTAAAATATTGTAATTAATTAATTAAAATATAATTATCAATTAAATAAAATATATTTAATTAATTAAAATATAATAAATTACATTATAATAAATTAAAATATAATAATTAAATAATTACAATATAATTAATTAAAATATAATTCATCCATTAATTAAAATCTTGTAATTAATCAATATATTGTATAATTAATACTTAATTAAAATATAATAAAATTAATATTTTTAACAAACTAATTACTGTAAATAATAATGGTAATTTATCAATCATCATTATAATTGTAATGATATTGCATACTATATCCATCGTAGTTCCTATTATTATTCTACTGTGCCAACCAATCTCCCCCCCTAACCTCATGCCAACCAACAACGAAGAAAATTTCCACCACAGGAATGAATTAAAGATGGAACTCTACTACTCTTGACTAGTACACGGCATGAAAATCCGCGCTGAAAGTCAAAACCATTACTGTTAATTGCCGAGGCATAGATTATCGACACACAGGAATACTTGGTCGTAGACGCCATCTAATAATATTTTCATTTCCTCGAATCATCTCGTCACGAAGGTAGTCCCTTTACCAAACCTAGAACAAGAAGACCAAATAGTTTCCATGGAGTCCATCAACATCTTAAGAGGCTATGGCAAAGTTAATTCCAACCTTGAAGATGCCACCTTTATCCGACCACCACAAAGAAAACCTCTGATCATTACCCTCGCTATCTTTGCTATCCTTCTCTTGACCCTTGCCATCTCTCTGATGCTTGCAACTCTCATCTACGAGAGCGTCACCGAATCACCAGAGTCTCCTTCTCTCTCCTCCTCCGATTTAATCAGAGTAGTCTGCAACGTGACTCGGTACCCCAACTCATGCTTCACCAGCATATACTCTCTTAACACCCCAACAAAACCCGACCCAGAAGCTATCTTCAACCTCTCTCTTCAGCTCTCCCTCAGAGAGCTCTCAAAACTTTCCTCTCTTCTCCAAACATGCAATTGCACTGGAATCGATGACTGCGTGACTCAGTTTGACGACGCGTTGGGTAGACTCAATGACTCGGTGTTGGCCATGAAGGTTGGCCCTGGAGAGAAGGTGTTGACTGACGAAAAAGTCAACAACATCAAAACTTGGATTAGTGCTGCTATGACTGATCAAGAGACTTGCTTGGATGGCTTGTCAGAGATGGGATCGACGGTAATTGATGAATTCAAAGCTGAGATGGAAAGGGCAACGGAGTTTATGAGCAATAGTTTGGCAATTATTGCCAATATGCAGATCCTTCTTGAAAAGTTTGGTCTCAAGATGTACTGAACGTTTTGGTTCTTACGAGGCTTTTGGTGATTGTCAAAGTATGTGATCTTGATTTATATTTCATATAGATCTGTACACCAAGTTCAAATTTTATTATTCCGTTTGTTGATGTTGTACAAATTTTGTTTTTGGGATTTTATGGTGGTAACTGGTGACTTTAATTAGCTGCTGAAGATGTTGATTTAATACCAAATTACTCCGACTTTCAAGCCTTGCCACGCGAGGAGAAGGACGATAACCAGTTTTAGGAATTTCTTAAGGATTCGTGAAAGTACGACCATGAAGTCTTCTTACGAGGTTTATTAATGTACAAACTTCCAATGTCTTCACCATCTGATTTAAGCTTATATTCTCGATTGTCTCTTGTTTCCCTGCCTTCAGGATGCACATTTTGTCTTCCTTGCCTAACTCCCTGCTGTAATAAAGTCGAATTCAGCTTCCTAGCAATATTTTAGTACTGCTTGGTTTGCTTAATCAAGGTTTTTCTAAGTTCTTCTAACTTGGATATTCGAAAAGGCTAAACACTGGACTTAAATTCATAATTTGTGTGCTTAAGCAAGGTTCTTTTCAGTTCTTCGAATTGATATCGCATTACTCTAGACATTTGAAAGGGAGCACTGAACTCAATACATTATCTGTGCCAATGTTCAAAATTGTGTTATGTTGTTTTGAAATCGTGTGTGCTGTTCATTCTGAAATAAATTTTCTTCCAGATAAGCTCACACCCCATCCCAAGAATCCATCTTGTGTTGGCTGCTTATTTCCTCTGAAATTTATTTGGGCCTGACCACTTGACTTCTCCAATTCTTAACATGTTTAGGATGACAAGTGTCAGTAGTTGCTCACAGACATTGGGGTATTCCGGGTTAAATTATCAATACATGGAAAAGAAGCTTTATTTGCTAAAATTCAGGTTCTTTTTTCTCAACTATCGTATGGTTACTCGATTATTTTTAGTCTGTTGAACTGTGATGACTGTACAGCTATAATAGCATTAGATCTTTTCTATTTTACTACAATTAATTATTCAGTTCAGTTCTTATATAGATGATTTTAGGACACTATTATTAACAATGTTGTTAGTGTGTCTGATTATTTTTAGTTCATGAAAAAATGATTGTAATGAATTGGAGAATTTGTTGACACGAGATTCTTTAATACACATGCGATGAACTGATAATAGAGAGATTTTACCATGTATGCCAATGATGTATCAGCTTCTGTTTTATTAGTGCATGGAAGGTCTGAATTATTCTTCCCATGACCATCATGGACTTCAGAATGTACTTGAGTAAGCTCGTTCAGTCTCTTAATGTTTATAGTCCATTTGATCAGGAGGATTTTATTGCAGCTTTGAAGTGGTAACTCTTCCAGTTCATCATTTGTTTGTCAGGCACAATGTTGTTTTGCAAGCTCTAATAAAACATTTGGAAAAACCTTTAATTAAAGGTTCAGAATCTGATATTGTTTGTCTGAGGTGCACGCCTTTTTCTTCTTCTGTTTCTAGTTTTTAACAGCTTATGTATACTTTGTGTTTAGGTATTTGCTTTGTAAAATTTACCATTGATGTAAGAGTATTAGCTGGGGTTTGCTAGAGTAGATTATATGACGTGTTCATGGCTATCCTATTCATGTTTTACGCTTTGGGATTAAAACCTGAAATTGATATGAATCACATGGAACTGTTGAAAAATGACTTGAGTAGGAACAATCAACACTTATGAAAGTTGAGATATTATATGTAATTTCTTAGCGATAATGTGATTTGTGTTGGGAGTCATTAGTAGAGTTTATTAGGAGATAAATCTTGTGTTGCGGAATGTGGTTTGGACTTTGGGTTCAGAAGAAAAGGACAAATGTTGTTAGTTTATGCTATTGCAACCAATCGGTTGGTTGAAATTTTATGTATGACATTATTATTTTGATTAATAAAGACGATTTTTATCTTTATATATTATGTCAATTACAATTGATATTTTAATAACTAAAGGAAAATTTTTTAGAATAATTATTGTGTAATTGAAATTATAATGAAATTGTAATTGTGAGATTCAATTTGTATTTATATATTATTATCCAATTTTTCTTAATTGTAGTTTTATCCAAGTAGGAAATTGATAAAATGATAAAATTAGTACATGTTATGTTTTTTTTTTTCTTATGAAAATAGTAATTAATCTTATAAATTAAAGTGTGAAGATGTTTTAGCAAATGTGTTCATGCTTATTAAAGAATAAATTCACTAAAATGATATGATTATGAAAATCCCAAATAGAATATTACTTATGATAGTTGTTTAATTGATTCTTAGACTTGAGATTACTAAGGTATTTTATGTGAGAATTATTGTATTTTGATGTTACTTATGATGTATTCTATTTCAATTGATAGCATTTGAATATAGTATGAATCATATAAACCTAGTTGAGTAAGTCAATAAATGATTCATTACTCTAAAGTAATTAGAGAAAATATTTACTATTCTTGAGTAATAGTGATTTAAAGATTTCTTTAGACAGAATGAATTGTCATTTGAAAAGATATTTTTAAATATTAATTATAAATCAATTATAATTATCAAGAATGAATATAATTGAATTTAAAAGAGAAGACACTATATTTATACTCTATTTATTTGAAACATTAGATAACAAAATGATTACATTATGCATTATAATCATACGTGGACAAGATAAGTTAAACTATTTTGATATTTTTAATATTTATGTGGACAAGATAAGTTAAAATATTGTTCTTGATATATTGCTAAACGTCAATCTTAATATATAATTATAAATTATTTAATTAAAAAATTAAAGATAAATTAAAAGGAACTTTAATTAATCTAAATTTAATCATAAATTAGAATTAGAATTTATAATTATTTTAATATATTAGGGATTTAATGGATCATGTATAAAAGCAAATGAAAGAGAAAATTAATTTTAATTAAGTTGGATGTAATTGTAAAATTTGAGAAATTAAATATGAGATATTTGAATTTATTAAAATTAAATTAAATTATAATTAGAGTTTGAATTTAATTATAAGTAAAATATTTAATTTAAATAAAAATGAAACTCTGAAGTAGGAAATTAGCTTAAGGGAGCTCTCTTAAAAAGCTAAATGTCTTTTTACTGTTTTGTTTGTAACGAGTAACTTTGTAATCGACATTTCGAAAAGGTTATGAAAAGAGAACTTCAAAATTAGGTATAATTCCATATTTTATTATTTACGTATTTTAAGTTATTCAATTATTACGATCTATTCAACTTCTTTCAAGTGTTTTAAACTTGAATCTATTGCTTGATTGTTATGATTTGATAAAACAAAGCCTTAAAATTTAATTATTTTAACGCGTCAGGGTTTGATTTAATCTGGAGAGTTTTCCAACGTCCCTCCTTTATATGTTCTTTGTTTCTAGAAACCTGAAAATTGCATGTTTAAATCAGTGTTGAATCAGAAATTACTTCTTGTTTAATATCTAAAAATCGATTATGCATATCTCCTTTATTTTTAGCTTTTGTGTTCCGGAAACAACCCGATAATTGCATTTGCATGCCACCCTAGCTTCAAATTAGGTTTTGATTTTTACTAAATGGATTAAATCTAGATGTGAGCGTTCGAGACACATGAAGGTAACACCAGCGACACTAGCTGCTGCTGGTGAAACATTGCTCGCCCACCGGTGGCGACATTCGCCCAGGAACTAGTGGCGAATCGCCATTGGTGAGGGGCGATAACTCACCCACAGCGAACTCAGGCAACACAAACCAGGAGGCGGTGATGTTATATGAGAAAACCCCAGGCTACGTCAGTTGGAAATGGATAGAAACAGGAGGAGGCGACAACACACAAACCCTAATCTGGAAAAACAACGGGGCATGTGTCCAACATGGTGACCCGGCATCTGCTAGTAGACACGAGCACACACGTCTCGTAGAAAATGCTCTGGTGCGTGCGGTGTAAGCGCTAGATAGTTCAAACACCTTTTTCATTTAAATTTATATGTTTTAAGCCTTAAATTCCTAGTAAAATTGAAAATGTGTTTTTCTAAATGTTTGAAAATTATTTTCAAAGGATTGTTTTTACTAGCAATATTTTGGAATTTAATTTAATTTTAAAAAGTATAAATTATTAAATTAAATTAATTATCAAATTAATAATTGAAATCAAGAAAATGTTTTAAATGATTTCTTTCATAATTTGATTATGTTAGAAATTCTTAATATAATGAGATTATATTAGTTTTGATTAGACCTAAAATTTTAAAATTTCAAATATCTTATTTAAACATTAAGTGCATGTTAAAAATGTGATAGTTGTCTTTTATTATTTAGGAATAAAATTAGAGTTCTGTTTATTATATGTTTTTTTAAGTAAACTCATGATCAAATAAATTTATAGACAGGGTTAAGAGTAATAGATAAAATATATTTTGATAAAGAGTTGTCATTTAACAGATTTATGACACACATAAGATATAATTGGTAAAGTTGTTATCTACTTAATTTAAATTTAGTTGGTTTGTTGAGCAAATTCAAGATCAACTATTTTTGAATGAGATCTTAGCTTACTAGGAAATTATTTGATAATTTTTTAATTTAATAGTGAAAGCTATTATTTTGAATAAAATTGTGAGAATAATCAAATATTTATTAAAATCATTATTTTGTTTGATTTTTGGCACAATCTAATACTTGCTCTTTTAAGTCTTTTGGTTATTAAAAGAAGATGAGTATCGATCTATCCCTGATGCGCATCTTGGATGCTAATAAGCTTAGTGGACCTAATTTCACGTATTCGTTTTGAAGCTTGAGAAGTGTTTTTAAGTAAGAAAAGAAACTATATGTTTTTGACACTACTATTCCACCAAAACATTGTTTGGATGTGACTAATGAGGCTTGAAATATCAGCATTATATTGATGATATTGAACAAAATATACGTGTGATGTTGGCTAGTATGTTTCTAGAGCTTCAGAGGCAGCATGAGAACATGAATGCTCATGCCATAATTATACATTTCAAGGAGTTCTTTGGTGCACAAAGCAAAATAGAGAGATATTGATTCTCCAAAGCATTATTTTAATGCAAGATGATAAAAGGATCTTTGGTAGAGTTACATGTGCTGAAGGTGATTAACTATAATTAAGCCAATTAGGTTTAGTCATAGACCATGAGTTGAGCATTGATATGGTGTTGGTCTCTTAGTTCAAGTTTTTCATAGTTCGTTATGAACCAAAAGAATGTGTCATTTCTTGAATTGTTGAATATGCTCAAGACTATAGAGAGATGTCTTAAGAAGGAACTTGATTATATTCTTATTGTGGATTCTTCCGAGAGTAAGAAAAAGGGGTTTTAATAAGAATAATAACAAGAAATAGAAGTCTTCTACTAGAGTAGGAAAGCCAAAAGGAGGTGTTAAGAAAACCAATGAAAAAGGTATATGTTTTCATTGCAGAAACGATGGACGCTGGAAGAGGAACTACAAAACTTATCTTACTAGCCTAGTAGACAAGAAGCTTAAGATTATGTTTGTTTAGGCATAATGGAATGGAATGAAATATAATATTTTTCTAGAATGAAATGTAATATTATTCTATCATTTGAGGAGAGGGTTTATAATGGAATGGGATAGAAGAGGGGTGTTTCATATTACGTCCCATTCTATCCTAAACAATAAAAATAAGAAACCTTCGGTTTTGGGAGTTTAGGATGGAATGTAAAATGATAAACAAATTTTCACTATATTACATTATAAACCCTTCTTCCAAACAACATTTCACTATATTACATTATGAACTCTTTCATCCCTGCCAAACAATAATTTTCTAATATTGGATCCATTTACGTTCCATTCCATTATAAACCATTTCATTCCATTATATTAAAAACCTTATGTCCAACCAAACATAGCCTAAGGTAGCTCCATCTTCATATATGTTTATGATTGAGATTAACCTTTCCATTTCTGTTCCATATTCTTAGATATTAGATACTAAATGTGGTCTCATATTTGTAATAACATACAGATGTTAACAAGTAGTAGATTGTTGTGAAAAGGTGAGGTGAACCTATCAGTTGGCAATGGAGTAAGAGTTATTGCATTAGCTGTAGGAACTTAGAGTATAACTTTCCCTTCTAGGGTTAGACCAGAGCTAAATAATTGTTATTATGTCCTAGTTGTTACTAAAAACATCACCTCTATTTCTTATTTAGATATGAATAGATTTGTCTTTATTATTAAGAAGAAAATTTGTTCTTTCTATAAAGATGATGTTTATTATGGATCTAGATTACTAATAAATGGTTTGTATTAATTTAATCTCGAAAGGCCAATCCTTAACATAAATAAGAAAAAAAGAAAGTTAAGTGACTAAAATATCTTATTTATGACAGTTTAGGTCATATCAACAAAACTAAAATCACAAAGTTACATAAAGAAGGATATTTAGATTCGTTTGATTATGACTTACGTAAAACTTGTGAATCTTGTTTGTTAAGAAATATGACCAAACTACCCTTTAGTGGAAAGGGAGAACAAGCCAGTGAGTCACTAGAGCTTATATATTCAGATGTATGTGGCCATCTTTTTACTTATGCTAGAGGTAGATTTTCATATTTGATTACGTTTATAGAGACCATTCCAGATATGGTTATGTGTACTTAATAAAATAAAGTTTTGAATTATTTAAAAAGTTCAAAGAATTTAGACTTGAGGTTAAGAAACATACAAGTAAGAGTATTAAGACACTTATATCAGATCGAGTTGGTGAATACTTAGACCACAAGTTTCTTGGTTACTTAAAAGAGAATGAGATTCTCTCATAATGGATTGCTCTTGGAACTCCACAATATAATCGAGTTTTTGAGAGCAGAAATCATACTTTATTAAATATAGTACGTTCCATGATGAGTCATGCAGTCTTTATTATCTCCTTTTAAGGATATGCCTTTGAAACAGTTGCTTACCATTTGAATAGAGTTCCATCCAAATCAGTTGATAAGATACCATATGAGATGTGGACTAGTAATAGACCAAAGTTGGCACAATTAAAGATTTGTGAATGTGATACTTATGTGAATCGTGCATTATTTGATAAGCTTCAGCCTAAATTAAGATGAATTCAAATTTGTAGGGTATTCGAAAAAGAGTATCAGACATCAATTTTACCATCACCTTGAGCAAAAGGTATTTGTCTCAAGACTAGAAAGAGAATTTATTTTCAAGAAAAGTAGTGAGAGTGAATTAGAACTTAAAGAAGTTTAAGAAACACAAATTCACATCTATATTGAAGAGGAACCTCAAGCTGATATATATGATGTATAATCGAGGGTTCAAGAAACACATAGTTCGTGATGCACTAGTGAGATACATTTTCCCACCACCAAATTAGATTTACATATTGAAAAGGGAAAGGACAATGTATCGCTCATAAATGATGATCCTACTACTTTTAAAGAAGCAACGTTTGACATTGATTTTTTAAAATGGCATGAAACTATGAGATCTGAAATAAAATTTATGTACATTATGAGATCTGAAATAAAATTTATGTACATTATGTTTAATTTAAGGCTATAAAGTGCTCACTTGCAAAATATAGATTTTAGTGGATCGTTTTAATGGTATTGTACCTATTAGATGTAAGTAGGTTTTTAAGAGAAAAATTGACACCAATGGTGATGTACTTATGTAAAAAAGCAAGGCTAACGACTAAAGGTTCCAAATAAAAATGAGTAGTTGATTTTGATAAAACCTTTTTGACAGTAACTATGCTTAAGATCTTGTTCACTATAGTAATATATCATTATTATGAAATGTGGCAGATGGGTGTCAAAATAATATTTCTCAATGGGAATTTATTTGAGGATGTATATATGACACAATTTGAGGGTTTTAAATCTAAGACATTTCCTAATCAAGTATGTAAGTTACAAAAGTCTATTTATGGACTTAAGCAAATGTCACAGAGTTGGAACATTCATTTTAATGGGACAATCAAAGAGTTTTACTTTATAAAATATATGGATGAACCATGTGTTTATAAGAAGGTTAAAGGAGTGATGTCATTTTTCTAGTGCTGTATCTAGATGACATATTGTTGATCAGAAATGACATACCAATGCTCTAGTCTATAAATATTTGGCTGTCTAAGAACTTTTCTATGAAGGATATGAGAGAACAACCTATATTCTAGGAATAAAGATCTATAAATATAGATCAAAGAGGTTGCTTGACTTATCCCAATCCACGTACATAGACAAAGTGCTAAAGAAGTTTAACATGAAGAATTCAAAAAGGGGATTTTTACCTATGCATATGAGATTTCTCTCTCACAGAGTTTGTGTCCTAAGAAACAAGAAGAGAGAGATAAAAGGATTATGTTTCATATTCTTCAGTAATTGAATCAATCATATATGCGATGCTATTTACTAGATCATATGTCTCTTATGCTTTAAGCATAATGAGCATGTTTCAAGCCAATCTTGATGATGGTCACTGGATGGCTGTGAAGGATTAAAGATGTTTTTTTTGGTCTATGGAGGAGTTAAATAGAGAGTTCAGCGGTACTTAAATGCTACTTTTCAGTAAGATCCAAATGATAGTTGATCACAATTAGGGTATATATTCAATTTGAATGGTAGTGCAGTAAGTTGGAAGAGTTCTAAAAAATCGACCATTGCAAATTCTATGACCAAAGCAGAGTACATTTCAGTGTTAGAGGCAACAAAGAAGTGGTTTGGATTAAGAAATTCATCACTAAACTTGGAGTGGTTTCTAGTATTGTTGAGCTTATCGTATTATATTGTGACAACAATAATGCCATTGTACAGGCAAAGGAACCAAGGTCTTATCAACGGTCCAAATATGTACTCAGAAAGTTTCACTTGATCGGGAAGATAGTAGAGAAGAAAGACATAACATTAGAGCGAATTTTCACTGAAGAGAATCTTGCAAATCCTCTCATTAAGCCATTGTCTTAGAAGAGACATGATTGAAATATGGATGGATGTGATATTAGATACATAGGTTATTGAATTTAGAGCTAGTGAGAGATTATCAGTTTATGCCCTTTTAGCCAATCGACTGGTTGCAATTTTATGTATGTCATTAGTATTTGATTAATAAGGACATTATTTATCCTTATGTATTATGTTAATTATATTTAATGTTTTAATACTAAAGATAAAATCTCTGGAATAATTGCTATGTAATTGAAATTATAATGAGATCATAATTATGAGATTTGATTTGCATTTATGCATTATTCCCAAATTGTTCCTAGTTGTAGTTTCATCAAGACATGATATTGATGGAACAGTAAAACTAGCACACGTCATGTTTCTTTCTTATAAATAAAGTAATTGATCTTATAAATTATAAGTATGAAGACACTTAAACAAATATGTGAGTGCTTATTAGAAAATAAGATCACTGAACATACTTGATTATGAGAATCCTAAATATATGTTTGCAAATTTTCTCACTATGATAGTTGTATAATTTATCCTTAGACTTGAGATTACAAAGGTATCTCATATGAGAATTATTGTGTTTTGATGCTACTTATGATTTATTCTATTTAGGATAGCTCAATCAGTAGTACTTAGATATAATATGAACCATATGGAGATAACTGAGTAAGTTAATAAATTATTTGTCACTCTAAAGTGATTAGAGGGGATGTTCTATTGTTCTTAATTAAAAGTGGTTTAAAGAATTCTCCAACTAGAGTGAATCGACATTTTAAAAAGTATTTAAAATATCAATTATAAATCAATTACTAATTAGCAATAACTAATATTATTGGATTTAAAAGAGTTAGACACTATATCTATACTTAGTCTAATTGGAATATTAGATGATGAAAGAATTAAATTATACATCAAAACTATGTATGGACATGTTAAATCAAACCACTTTGTATTCTTAATATTTAGGTAGTCATGACATGTTGCTAGATATCATCTTGATCTATGATTATAAATTATTTAATTGGATAATTAAAGATAAATTAAAAATAAATTAAAAGGAGTTTTAATTTATCTAATTCTAATTATGAATTAGAATTAGAATTTATGATTATTACCAACATATTAGGAATATAATGAATCACATATACGGAATAGTTAAAAGAAAAAAATCAAATTTAATTAAATTGGAGTTAATTGTGTAGTTTGAGAAACTTTAAGAATCAAATATGAGATATTTGATTTTATTAAAGATTAATTGAATTATAATTAGAGTTTGACTTTAATTATAATTGAAATATTTGATTTTAATAAAAATGAAACGTTAAAGCTTTTTTATATAAAGGAGATTAGTCTAAGGGACTCCTTTAATTTGAATGTATTTTATCTTAAATTAATGAATCATACATAACTAAATTTGTACAATTTAAATGAGTAAATTCACAATCATATAAATTTAAAAACAAAGATAATAATAATATATAAAATATATTTTAGTAAAGAGTTGTCACTTAATAAATTTAAGAATTACATATGATGTGATCAGTAAAATTATTACCTACCAAATTTTAATTTAGTTGGTTTGTTGATGACATGTTGTAACTATATGCACGAGTACAGGTAGAGCAGATGAAAACAACTTCCGAGTCACATAAGAGGAGCAAATTAAGGACTACTTCCAAGCCCATTTATTTTCACAATACTCTCCACACAAACACTAAACTCTAAACATCGATCATGTTAACCTTGATTAATCCTGAAATAAAAGATCGTAATTAGGAAAAAGACCAACAGAAGAAGACTAAATGCATAATTAAATTGAATATTGAAAATCTAGTTGTAGTGTGTATTAGTGTGTCTCATTATAGGCATTTTGACGTTACGAGGATGCCGCTCGCACTGGGAGTTTGAAAGTGAAGCTGCACTTCGAATAGTGTTGGCATTGATTGAAACTCCGCTGAAACAAGGGGCAAATATCTCGAGGCTCAGCGTTTTGAACTCCCTCCACTCCACGGTAGCAATTATTCCGTTGAAATTCGTCTGCACCGCCGTTTTCTTTACAATAGTCTTATTTTACCCGTAGCGAAGAGTAACCCTCTAAAAATCTTGATCAAGGTCAAAAGAAACTTTCACAATGTGTATCCAAAAAATTTCTCAATTTACAAAAGTTGGACAACCATACAAAATTGACTAAGATAATTAGATGTCACAAGAAGGATTATAATGATTTTTCTTAATAAGAATAATATTACTTATTAATAAAGTATTCTTAAATAAATAAAAAAGTTCATGTTCAAAATCTCCTTTAAATTCCATAGTATCAAATAAATTAAAAACAGAAATTAAATTCCTAAAAGTTGAAGGAACATAAAGAGTTTCTAAAAGATTTAGTTAATGGCTATAGCTCATGGTCAAGTAATAAGACATTATGCCTTCAATTAGAGTGTTCATACAATTTTCGTAAAAGAGAAAATTTTTATTTAAATTTGTGGTTTGGATTGTGTAAAATCTTTATATCATATTAGAAACATGAGTAATAGCAACAATATTAACGAATTAAAAACCTTCATTTATTTTTGATTCAAATCATACATAAATATAATATTTACCCTGAATTAAACTTTACATTTTAGACAATTTTTGTGCTAGTGTCCTTTTTTATAGAATTATATTTTTCTTCCTATTATTCCCTTTGATTCGCATGTGCTGCATTACCATACTACTTCTTCTTAAACTTGTTGGCTTTTGCTTTAGTTTGTTACTAACATTTTTATGCACTAGGCTAAGAAAATGACTCCCTTACTTCTTTACACTTGCTTCCTCGTGAGGAAGCCTACTGTACTATTCATCAACATGCCACTTTCCTTCATAATGTTGTAGTTAATTCCAGTAAAATATCATTACTCAAAAGGCAATGAGCTTATAATAAATTGTACCATAAAAGAATCATTAGTTGTCATTACCATTGTCTTTAGCCTTTTTACAATATTAGTCATCCTAACAATATAGTCACATATACTTTACAACTTAGTATACTTTATGACCGTACAATCTGCTGTATGGGTACCACCAACTGGCTTGTCTATAGAATGAAAACATCATTTCATAAAAATCAAGTATTCTTTTGCATTTTTGATATTTAGAATAATTGTGTTAATATTATTAGCGATAGTCATTTGCATAATTATATTGCTCAATCAATTAGAACAATTGATAACTTATGATTTGGTTATATCAATTGGACTTATCTCTTTTCTTTTGGGTTGATTTTGTTGCTCAATGGGTAAAATTAATATTTATTTTCTTTCATGAGGTGACAAGTGAAGATTGCACCAAATTTGGTTTGAAACATCTAACTAGAGTATCAATTTTTGAAATAACAAATTTTGGAAAAAGATGACAGATTGCAGAAATAGATATAGTAAGATCACGCCTAGGGCTAGATTCACTATAGGAAGTTAATTTCAGTTAAGAGACTTATGCCCAACCCTATTGCATAGTGGTTTTGATTTGTTTAAAATATTATCTCTATAGTATTGAAAGAAGTAAGTTTTTGGGTAAGTGAAGAAGAGGAGATCGTTATATACACTCTCTTCACAATTCCATTTTGTCTTTATTGAAAATTGGAAACCAAGGTTAGAGAAAAGGATTGGAAACTAAAAGTAGAGCCTACAAGAGCTTATATCAAATATTGGAAACTAAGGATAGAGCAAAATATATTTTCAAGTTGGTGAGAGTTAGGGAACGAGAGGTGAGGGACTTGGATCAAGTTTGTTGTATAAAGGATAAAGCAGGATGGATACTAGTGGGTGAAAATGAAATCAAGAGAAGAAGTAATAACTACTTCTAGCAACTTTTTTATAAAGGTGTAGATAAGAACATTTTCATGGGTGATCTTAGTACTTCTGAGCAATAATGTAGCTTCATTTGCTATCGACATATCCACTACAAAATGAAAAGGCTTTGGGGTCAAATTAAAATCGTTGCTATAGATGTGAAGTTCGTTACTAAAACTTGTGGTGACGGAAATTGACTCCGTAACATTCCGTTACTGTAGGGGGTGTTGCTAAAGGTTTCATGACAGAATTCCCATGTCCGATGCTAGATAAACTCTCGTCTTGCTTTGGAAATTTTTCCCGTTGTGGATTGTATACATTTAGTAACAAAACAATGTGTCACTAGAATAGAATCTATTTGTTACAAAAGGCATTTCCATTTGTTATCGACATATCCACTACAAAATGAAAAGGCTTTGGTGTCGAATTAAAATCGTTGCTATAGATGTGAAGTTCGTTACTAAAACTTGTGGTGACGGAAATTGACTCCGTTACATTCCGTTACTGTAGGGGGTGTTGCTAAAGTTTTCATGACAGAATTCCCATGTTCGATGCTAGATAAACTCTCGTTTTGCTTCGGAAATTTTTCCCGTTATGGATTCTATACATTTAGTAACAAAGCAATGTATCACTAGAATAGAATATATTTGTTACGAAAGGTATTTCCATTTTGCTAAAATAGTTGCTATAGCTAACATATGATTACGCAAAAACAGAGTTATTGCAAGAAAATTGCCTTTTGCAATAGATTTATCCGTTACAAGATTCAACGATATCCATGACAAAATATGATTGTATGCTGAACATTATTGTTACAAAATATTATGTTTAGCAAGAAATTAATTTAC
>JAOQMS010000007.1:22420491-22446899 GCA_027563885.1 Erythroxylum longipes
AGTGAGGAATAGAGGTCGGGATCAGTTCGCGTCTGCATTGTATTTCTTTATTTTATACTGAATTGTATTTTCCGCAAATTTTTGTATCTTTGTAATTGAATATTACGATTTGTAATAATTTTGGGAATCGGAAATGTTTTGTATTTTGTAATGGGCCCAAATGGTTATTGAAAAAAATTTATTGATTACATTGTTTTGTTGAAAATGGTTAGAAAATAAAATGGGCCGATTAGTTATCAACTTTCTGTACTTTATGTTTGTGGCTTTAAAAAAAATTTGTATTGAAATTTGAATGATCGAGTGCTATATCATACCACCCTCGCGGGGTACGAACTCGGATATCACCATCGATGTCGGGTTTGGGTCTTGCGGGAGTAGGGTGTTACAACATCCCTCTTTCTTTCACACTAATGAACGAAGACTTAATATAAGTTATGCAATCCACATGTGCTCTCTTTTATCTCTTAAGACTCTTAATAATTCTCTAGTATTTTAAAGTTTTCTTCACAACTCATATATGGTCTATTTATACCCAAAACAATATAAAATATTCGTTAGAAAAAAACTAGCCATTTTAACATTAGTCAATTATTTTTATATATGGGTCAAATTGGTTGACTAATATGCATAAACTCAAGGTAGATGTTATCAAAAGATAATGTTGACCATATTGCCACACTAATATATTCATTAGAAATAAAAATTAGCCATTATAATGAATAGTAATGGTAACATTGGTAGATTATTTTAAGTCAACTTGGTTGAGTAATATGGTCACGAACTCACAGTATATGTTATCAAAAGACACTAGTCGGCCACACTGTGACATTGCCACACCAATAGACTAATATATCCAAAACCCTAATGTTAGTCATCTAAATCTTCACATTAGTCAACTAAGCTTTTTGAAAAAAATAGTTTTTAATCTTCTTAAATTATTTAAGATCAATATATCACCAATGATAAAAATATTAGTAATTACTCAAATATATAAGTGTACAAAATCGAATGTAGTCAGTTTAGATCTTGGGTGTTCCAAGTTATTATTCCTATAAATATTAATCAATTATTAAGTTTATTCTTCTTAGTAAGCAATTAAATCAAATTAAATGATTTTATGAAAGGTAAGTAAATTACTTAACTAACTAAAGCAAGGTTATTCACTATTAAAAAGAAATTAATATAATAAAATATTGGAATTTAACTAATCAAATTTATTAAAAACAATTAATCTATTACTTATCATGGTAGTCTAGGATATTTCTATCTTTAGGTATACTTCTCTTTTCGATCCTTCATACAACCCCTAAGATTGAATCTATAATGGTTAGGTATAAATTTAAGAATCAAAACTAAAAAGGATAAATTCAATTCAAGCAATAACTAATTATACATTAATAGTTAAATATTATGGTTTAGGGTTTAGCTAAGCATTTAGTTCATGCTAGAATAAAGAAAATCAACAATAAACAAGAAAGAAAACTAAACATAAAAACTTATTCTTATGGATCTTGAAATCTTAATTTTCTTAATTATATCTTAATGGAATCTCTTTCTTTCCCTAAAGTTCCTCATATCTTATTCTAGGATAGTCTAATTTGGCTCCTTCTTACTTCCCTCTGTGTCTTGCCCTCTTTATCCTTTTATACCATAAAACCCTATAATTTTCATAAAATATACAGTTAACACAGAGCAATGTTAATGTTATGTTTCTTAATATCTCTCACTAGATTTTTTTTGTAACAAATCACCGCCAACACAATTATGGAACATACTTTTGTGTTTAGCGTATATTAGGTTAACAATACCTTAAATCATATGTCCGATGATTCATTTTAAGAGCATATCTATGTATACATCGTGTTGAAGTACGCATATCCTTATTTAAGGTGTATTTGGTCATATGAAAAACTCTTCCAAAAATAAATTACATTAAGGTAAAACACAAGTGGTACATTTATATCGTATTGATGCCTTTTTAAAGAACAGACTCATGTTGGTGTCGTGTTCTTCCAAAACCATACGAAAGCTTCTCTAATTTGGCTCCAACTTGCTTGAATTTATTCCTTTTATAATGGAGAGTTAGAATAAAGCCTGCAAATAAAATATAAGGCAAACCAACTCCTATATAAGTTATCTAAAGAAAAACAAAATTCTCTTAAAATCATGCTAAAAACATAATTTAACTAGCATTCGTCAAAATTTCCCACATTTAACCATTTTTCCTCAAGAAAATTAATTTTATCAATATTAACTTAAATAGTTGGAAACTTTGGGAAAGAATTTAACAAATCAATTATAACTCTGCACCATTCATTTAATTGCAAAGTTTATCAATTTTTTAGTCATTTAACTACTTGCATCAAGTTATAAATCAATTTAATTTAACTTCATAATCCTTTAACTTTAATTCAAATAACAAAATTCATCATAATTTATAAAATAAATGTACATGAGAAAGATGTTTTAACTTTAAAACTTTTCATAACCTTTATTGAAAGAAAAATAAAAAATTAACGCAAGAGCATTTAAAGCTAGTTCGAAAAGTCACCTAACTTTTCGATGCAATTGTAAATACCTTGGCATAAATACTCCTAGTCACTACATTGGTCACTATTTCAAATGTCTATTAACATAACTTTTTAAATCCAATATTTTTAAATTGATTTGAAGCTAACAGAGTGAATTTATTTTATGCTTACTTATTCATAAATTTCTTCTGGTGTGAAGATGAAAATGTTTTAAAAGAGAACTCTCTTGTGACTCAACTGTATGGCCAAATTATGGAAGAAACTTTTCATTTTCAAAATTAATGAACCAAATTAAAATTAATTTAAGCATCAATGCTCGTGACTGTTTTTATAAAAAATAAAATTACAATAATAACTAAACTTATAATGAATTATCTCCATCAATATTATCTTAAATTTATTTTTTCCAAAGTTATTCCCTATTAAAATAATTATAAAATTGATAAGCATCTTATAAGCAATTATTTCTCTCCCTATAACTTAGTTATACATTATCTTTAATGTATAAAATATGTAAGAGTATGAAAAATATAGAAATTAAGAAAAAGAAGGGGATTAGGATTATTAGTACTCCTTTGATAATAAAAGAATGTAGGTCTTATCTAATGCTATCAAGATCAATCACAAGTTAGTCAAACATGATATTTACTATGGTGCAATGGGATGTTCTATAGCACAATACAATTTTTCCTATATAACTTGCATAATTGCATAAATTCTCATTCTAAATAAAATAATCATGATCCAAATTCGCAACCTTAAAGTTGTTTCAAACTAATAAAAATGAAAAATAATAAAATTAATACTAAAGATCCTAAAAATTACTAAATTAAAATAAAATACCTAAAATATTGGATCATCTCCTAACAAGCACTAAATTTAATGTCTATAGCTCGACATGGTCATTAAGTCGAGCTACTTGCTGGAGGAAATTGTATAGATGTGCTTCATAATATCACTTTTGAAGTAGTGCTTCAATCAATGCCTATTAATCATAAATGACTTCTTATCCTTGCCTTTAATTTCAATAGCACCATAGGATTACACTTTCATCTTATTATTTTATAGACCTCTAAGCAATTTTTCTTCTTACATATAAAATAAAGAAGAAGAAGAGGTAATAATAATATTGTTATTATTTTCTTTTAAATATGCATAATGTAAGTGAGAAGGTAATTGTTTGAAATCAAACCTAGTTCTTTTTAGGTAGATAGTAGGGGTTTATGCCTTCCTTCTAATAAATCCTTTAAAACCTAAGAAAATTGTGGTCTATAGCTTTCTCATTCTAACATAAAACCTCAATTAGTAAGGTTAGGATTCTCATCTTTTCATTAATTCTTAAAGGTAGACATTTTATTAAATAGTCGAAATAAGTAACTTTAGAAGTCATTATACATAATAGAATCAATAATGTCTATCCTATAATACAAGTCATTAGAGGCTTGCCCTTTTAAGGCCTTAAAAATTTTTAAACTCCTTCTTATTACCCACCCTTAATTTTAGCTTATCCTCACCCACATCAATTGATGCTCCTTTAATATCCATAAACAGTCTCCTTAAGATGATGGGAACATAAACGTTATACTCTGTGACTATTTTTTTAAAAAATTATAGAAAAATATTTTTCCTACTTTAATAAGTAGGCCTTTCACTATCTGAATTGAGTAGCTAATGAACCTATTGACTAGTAAGAATGACATCATTGTAGGATTGAGTTCTCCTACTAAGATTGTTAAAAGGAGATAAAGGCATACGACTAATACTTATACCAAAATCACATAAGAATTTATGAATATTATAAGCACCAAAATGACATGGAATAACTAAACTCGTTGTTTCCTTTAACTTTGGAGGTAGTTTATTTTACAAAATTACATTACACTTCTCGATTAAAGGTACCATAGCATACTACTCAAGTTTATCTTTTTAGATGATTTCTTACAAAAACTTTACATAACATGACTTATAGGATTACTTTGGCAAATAGCATGTTGGTGTGCATCTTCTTGAAAATATTTGGGAATTTCTTCAAGTTGCCCCCATCCTTCCTCCTTTTTCAACCTTTGAGGGAATGGAATAGGTGGCACATAGGGTTTAACAAAGGATTATAGCTTCTATTCTAGACTAGTATTGGATGTAGATGAGACCAACGCTAGTATCATACTGTTTACTAAGTATGGTATTTGAATTTCCACCTTTTTATCCTTTCCCTTAGGCTTATCTAGCTTTTTACACTTCCTTTTATTTAGTGGATACAATATCAAATGTTTTACTGTCCTTTTAGCTTTATGATAACACTTTATCTTTTGGTTTTACCTCTATATTACTCTAAAGCATATCTTAACCTCTTTCACTTGCCATCTAGGCTACTTCGATTACTTGCACCTCCAAATTATAAACGGATATAGATTTTGATTGCACCCCCTTATCAATTCAGCCCATATGTTACTTAAGTTTTCTTAAGTTGTCTACTTTTACATTGATGGGAGACATATATATTGTTGAGCATCTCTTATATCCTCTTGTTCTTTAAAGGTAGTGATAATTGAAATAGAGTTCTTTGTTATAAAACCCAATTGTCTCATAGTTCTTCCTACTCTAGCTCCCTACTCTTATCAAGAGAAATTTAAGTAACTTTTCCACCTATGATTATAAGTCTTAGAAAATGGACCATTCTTAATGGCTAGTTTTTTCCCCCATAGTTAGCCATATATTTTACATATTCATAGCAATTTAAGGTAGTGTCTATATATTTATGCATGGGACTGATGCAAATACATACTATAATGATAATCTGAATTTATATTGCCCATATCTTGATTCAATAACATCTTTATAAGTTTAGAAATGTCCACTACTTATGAATTCAAGTCTAAAGATGCTTAAACCTCATAGAGAGAAGCTTTTGATTTTCCTTTAGTTGAAGAATTCTTGGCTAGGTTCTTAATGATTTCCTTGACTTCCTTAGCGATATTGTAAAGATAGTTCCTCTTATAGCAATATCAAATAACTTACGATATTTAAAATTAAGAAATTCATATAAAATTATATAACCAATTGTACAGAATATTAATGATGTGGGAATTGGCTAGGCAAAGCTCTATATCACTCCCAAGCTTCATGAAATGCTTCTCCCTCTTTTTGTATAAAAATTTGATTTTTCATCCTAAACTTATTATTTAGATGAAAGAATTACAGTGTAAAGGTGTCATATACATGATCCTAATTCTCAAAAGAGTTCACATCAATCACATAAATAGTGGCAAGGAAGAGGATTGATTGATTTCCTACTCTCAAACAATAATAATATCCTATTTAAATTTACGATTAAAATTGAAATAAAGGGAGTAATGGAGACTGGTTGATAGCATATATTCGATCGCCCTATATTTTTATAAGTTTGTAAACATGGAATCAACCTAGATACAATCAAACAAGTAAGTGTTCCAATATGGATAAACATTCACAATCAGCCCCTTAAGGATTGGTTAAGAAAAATATAAGTATAGTGGCTAGTTATATTGGAAAACTCACTCAGTGTAGATAAAACTATAGTAAGGAGGGAAAAAATACACTATACTAGATTACGTTTTAGTGTGGATTTAGAGAAGGATTTACCAGATGTTATTCCAATAATAAGGATGAAAGAGAATGATTCAATGTATAAGGACACAATATTGGTTTCATACTAATGAAAGTTAATAATGATGAAGCAAGGTAAGAAATAGAGGGCTACAGTGAGGAAGTTCACCAATAGGAATACTATGAGCTCATAGAGAAGGAGGAATAAAAAAATTAGAACCTATTAATGGGGGAAAAGATATAAATGTTGAAAAACTAGCAAGTTAGAGGAGGAATTAACTAATAAATGTGTCAAGTCAAGAAGATCAAAAGGAATCTAGGCAAGAACAAACTTATAAAATAAAGACAGGCATAAACCTTGATATAATAAAGTTAAAAGAAACTGAGCGACAATAAAGTGGTCCCATTAATGAAATGTTGAGGCCAACTAACATTAAACTTAATAAGGAAGATATGGATAAGGTGAGAAAGAATTTTGGAGTCAAAGCTAAAGAAGACTAGGGAGAAAAAGATTCAAAGGATCAACCTATAAAATTCATTCCTAATGATAACTATGTCATGGAACATCAGGGGAATTATTAACCTTAAGAAGTAGCAAGCTTTTAGAGATTTTGTAAAATAAATTAAGTTAATTTTAATTAGAATGATGGAGACTAATATCAATCAATAAATTATATCAAAATAAAGCTTTTGGAGAGATAATCGTCATTTTTGTCAAACCATCATCACCATCATTATGGTTGAATATTCTTGGCCTTTGACCAAAGAAGAGTGGATAAGTGTTCTTAAATCTAGTGACTAGATGATTCACTTACCAACTTGATTTTTGTAGGAGAACATTATAATCTTAGTTACTTTTGTGTATGGCTCTAATTATGCCTTTCAAAAGATATGCATATGGGAGAAATTATCTAATATTCAATCAAGTATTTAGGGCCCATAATTATCACTTAGTCGTTTTAAGGGAACTCTATATAGGTAAAAAGATAAAGGAAATATGAATTCGAAGAACTTCCTAGATGATTTCAAGGAATAAATTGAGAAAATAGAAGTAGCTGATTAAAAATTTAAATGATGCTTCTATTCCTGGAGCAACAACAAAAGTCTAAATGGCACATTTGTAAGAGACTTGGTAGGTCTTTTGGCAATGAAGCATAGCAAGCTAAATTCCCAGAAACTAAGGCGTTGTTTGGATGCTGCAAGTTCTCAAACTATGGGCCAATCTTAATCTAGAATATGTTCAACAATTGAAAAAAGAGGTATCCCTTTAGATTTAATAATTTTCTAACTGGTGATGAGGGATTTGAAGAGGATATCTAGAAGAGCAAGGATAAGGAGGTACATAGGCACAAATCTTACATTTATGTAAAGAATTTGTATCATATTAAATAGGACCTACATTTCTTAATGTAAAGAAGATTTTAAATATATACAAGATGATCTCGATATCCAAGGTAAAGATGATTAAAGTGTAAGAAAACTTTAACCAATACTTTTGTATACGTAGTTTAATTAAGGAATAAAAGAAAGTAGTCAATGTTTGCACAATGGCAATTATGAATTATAGTTTCCTGTTAGACAAATAGCAAGGATTCATTAGATACAAGAAGGAGAGACATATACAATATTCTTTCACAATTTCACAAAGGACGAAAGGAACCATAATATAATTATCTCCTTAATTAGATAAAATAGAGAAGTAACCAATTCTTAAGATAAAATGAAGGTAAAAGCGATTAACTTCCTCAAGAACTGATTAGGTACTGATCCAAGTAGTAATTCATCTATTCAAACATCGAGATCCTTTATTAGGAACTAGTAAAGATGAAGATCCAGAGCCACTCAGTGGTCCCTTTACTATTCACGATGTTGAGAGGGTAGTTTTTGAACTTAATACATCTAAAGCAACAGGCCCTAATGGTCTTAATGGATGTTTCTTCCAAAATAAGGATTATAGTGATATAGGTTACATTAGAGTTCTTTAAAAAAACATTTATTTGCGTGATTTCTACGTCCCCTAATCATGAATTTCTTAAAGACCTATCTCATATTATAACTTCCTATATAAAACCATTTCTAAATTCTAGCTTCAAGGTTGAGGAAAGTGTTAAATCTAATTATTAGTAAGACTCAGGGAGGTAGGAAAATCGAAAACAAAATTTCTGTTGCACTAAAACTCCTCAAAGGTAAATCCCTTAAGGAATTATGCCATAAAAATTGGAAGCAAAATTCCTACAGCACAAGTACTCCTCCTAGGTAAATCCTTTAAGAATCATGCAATGAAAGCTGAGATTTCTTTCTTGAATTTCACAAGTCTTACGATTCAATAAGTTGTGTTTTTATTCTTTAGCTTATTGAAACGTTTGCATTTCTTAAAAAAAAGAGGACTTGGCTAAGTCAATATATTATAACCACTTCCTATAGCATGTTTATAAACAATGAAACCATCAAATTTATTTAAAGGTAGAAGAGGATTGAGGCATAAAGATCACAAACCTCCATACCTCTTCATCCTTTATATAGAGGCTTTTACCAAACTAGTTAAGCATAGTATCATTCAAGATCCTTACTTCAAGCACTAAAGTAGACGTAAGAGATATGGACTCTATCTTTTGCAGATGATCTGCTATTATTTTGAAAGGCTTGTGATATGTTAATAAGTATTTTAGTAGCCTTTCTTCATACTCTCAAGGAGCTTTTAGGATAGCCAATTAATTACAATAATATATAGAAATATCGAGTAGAACTCTTAACTTAGCTGATTGGCTCTCAAAAATATCAAGTTTGTAAGCCAAACCCCCCTTCAGTTACCCTGGTCCCCTTTTTCAACCAAGAAACTTCAGTTTAGATAATGCCTACAACTAATTAAACAAGTTCATAAGAGATTGGGAAGATGGTGCAATAAATACCTTTCTTATACAAGTAGGGTACAATTGGTTAAATTAACTCTTAGTTCACTCCATCTTTATTAAGCTAATTATATTTTTTTACCCAAAAGTTTGATCAAAACCTTGGAAAAATTGATGAGATGATTCTTTTAAGGAGCATAGATAATTGTAAAGTCAATACTAAAGTGAAATAGAGTGAAGTGTGCAGTCTAATTGAGGAAAAGTGTTTAAGAATAACTCCAGTCAAATTAAGTAATAAAGTTTTAATAGGGATAAGACTTGGGATGCCAATGGAGAAGAAAGACACCCTTTTGGATATGATGGATTTACACATATTTTGTAAATGAAAGGAACTTATGGGAAGTAAAAGCTAGAACTTCATTCTCCTAGTTCCTTTCTAAGCTAGTGAAAAGTAGGGAAAGCCTCGAAAAAAGCATCAGATGTAGGATAGGAAATGGTGAAAGAGCCTCATCATACTTTGATAATTAGAGTAAGATAAGGCCATTAATCCACTTTTAATTTCTGCCTCAAATGTTTAATAAGTTTCCCTTTAAACTCTAAATTCAAAGACGTATTAATTTTGTTAATAATGCAATTTTCTTGCATTGTTACCTGAGTACAGTCCTAATCAGGAAGTAGAAGACAAATACTATTGGAGTGAGAATCCTTCATGTCAATTCTTTAATAAATCATGTAAAGAGGTCTTTAGGGTAAGAGGTGAGGGAAAGAAATGGCTTAAGATTTTATGGATTATTTGTGTATTATTCATGCATGTGTTCATTAGGTAAGATTTATGAACTAAAAAGGTTACAAATTTGGATTTGATAAGCTCTATCTATAGCCAAATTTATTTGTTCTTCAATCTCTTTGTTGGGTAGTTTTTGGTTAAATTAATCCTATGAATCACTTAGTTTTTGGAACAAGAGAAAATTTGCTTTAATATATCAAAAATGACTTCTTTAATAGTAAGATATCACCAAATCGTGTCATGGGTAGCCGAGTGGTCGTATAACCTAATTTAGAGATTGAAGATTAAGTAGTTACAATTTTGTTGCTATAATATTTATAATTTTATGATTATGATATTTAAAATTTTGCCACTATAATATCAATAATCTTTCTACTAATAAGTATTTACCATTACATCTCAATTTATTTTATTAGGTCTAATTACAATACTCAAAAAGAGCAATAAGCCATAGTAAAGACGACCATATTCTTTTCAAGGAAGAGGATAATATGAAAAAAGGAAGCAAGAAACATGAAAATAGTTACAAAATAGAATTACAATGATCAAAAAACAAAGCAACCAACAAATATTACCAATAATGATAAATCTTTTAAGAAACATAATATGGGAATAAAGGGAGTGGAAAAAAAGAAACCTTAACTTTAAATACTTATAAGAATGAGGGCTTTAAATTAAAAGGAAATTACTATCAAAAATTTGACTACAAGAAGTTAGATTGTAGGAATCTTAAGGTTAGACTAGAAGACAAAGGTAATTTTTTATGATGGTTTTGTTAGAATTCAATATTGTTCCTTTTAATACTTTGTGGTTAAAAACTAGTGTTAAATTCTTTACAGGAGATGACAAATAAAAAGAGGCCAACTAGTATGGGTAGTATGATTATATGAAAGACGGTATAAGTATCGAAGTTGATTTTTAAGGATAATCGAATTATAGCTTATTATAGGATATTTTTTGGGAGTTATATGAAGTTGTATAAGTGAGATCCCCTATCGGTTGGAGAGGGGAACAAAGTACACCTTATAAGGGTATGGATACCTCTCCCTTAAAAACGAGTTTTCCCAAGGTGTGGGAAGAGCAAAACCGTGAAGGCTTAGCTGGGCCAAGGCCCAAAGAGGATAATATCTATTGGCAGGTGGTCTAGGGCTACTACAATGATATCAGAGCTAGTACTCGAACCGGTATGTCAGTGAGGACGCTGATCCCTAAAAGGGGGTGGAATGTGAGGTCCCATATTGGTTGGAGAGGAGAACGAAGTGTGCCTTATAAGGGTATGGATACCTCTTCCTCAAAAACGCATTTTCCTAAGATGTGGGAAGAGCAAAACTGTGAGGGCTTAATTGGTCTAAGGCCTTAAGCAGACAATATCTATGGGTGGGTGGTCTAGGGCTGTTAGACATAAGTTCATGTAAGGGCATATAACATTATATATCACTGACATATATACCAAAAGGATTCAAATTCATTTTTTAACTACATTTTTGAATAATTTTTCAATTGGAATGCAAAAGATAACTTTTAATGCATGAAATAACGTTTTGAAACTTACATGTGCATAACTAATCATCTATGTTGCATGTATGTGTTCTCTTTTGGCTTAGAGTCATGGCAAGGTTTCATGTTATCGGTTGGACCGATAAATAAAGGCGTGGTACCTTACTTGATTTTTTTGTACTTAATATTTATATATGAATTTTTATGATTGGTAAGGAAACGATGGGCCAGTTGTGTGCTAGGCACAACAGATTAAGCGACCCCCGTACTTTTGAAATTGGTACATAAAAGTCAAGTCCTTACAAAGAAACCTTTTTGCAGGACTTGCGGGTGATTGCACACCTAGAGGTCTGGTCACCGACGAGGTCATCACCTAGAGTTATGACGCTCTTGTCGACTGTATTCTGGGCTCACCACAGATGAAAGTCAAGCCAACACTGGGATCGGTGGGTGTGCATACTAGTTTGACCGACTAGTGGTGACACATGTAACTATTGTGGCTTATTATGAGATTTGGCTTCCTGACGTGACTTGATTTTTACATGTGATGCTTTTCTACTCTTGTACTGGAACTAGACCCTATGTTCACTGAATGAGTGATTAATAGGCTAGGCCTATGTGGTTCCTAACTAGTATGGGATGAGTCATATACTAGGTCTATGAGTTTCTATGTCATGCATATTAACTTCATAGGTGGTTATATGCATTTTAGATGTGTAAAACCTTTAGGTTATTTAGACCATTTTGGTGTGTACCGGGTTCTATTTGTGATATATGTCTTTTTCCCGCTCACTGAGTACATAGTGTACTTACCCCCTCTGCTTTCTAACCATGCAACTTAATTTGGTGAGTTTGAAGTTCTGAGTGGATCATATGGTCTTTTGTCATTTTCGAGGTATTATCGCACGTGGGTAGTCTCTATTTTGAACTTTTGTTGTATAGTGGCTCATGATTATTTTGATATGCTTTAAAAATTTTGTAAATTAACTCTTGATTTTCTTGTGGTTTGTAAATAACCTTATATGTGAACCTTTTGTGTTGTCCAAATGTTTTTAAAGATATTCAGTTAGCCTTGCATAGTCGGGTTAAGGGTACCGTGAGTATCCTTAGCCCAGGTATGCAGCAGTTGTAATGTGTCCGATGTGGTTCCATGTCGTGACAATTAAATTGATATTAAAGTAAGGTTTTTATGTTTTCAAAAGTGTTATTACCATTTTCAAAAGATTTATGAGCCTTAGGAGTTAAGTCTGGGTGTCGACAGTCTTTAGTTGAGAAGTTGAGTCTCAGATCTTTAAGTTGACGTCCTTAATGATCGAATGATTTCGACCTCTGTGAGAGTACTCGTCAACATGCCTTAGGGTGTAAAGGACATCAGATAGGCAAGACTTAGTCTGATCTAGTTTATTAAACGTCTATTTCTTTGATTTTATAGTGATAGTATAGTTAGACGAGGAAGGGGAAGTTGTTGCAAGGTTAGACCTTTGCGACCCGAGCTAGAGGACATTAGTCATCCCATGAAGTTGTTAGATCCCCCTCTCATTATAGTCACTCCTCTTAGAGAGCAAGTCGCTTGTGATGAATCATATACAGCATATGAGATAAAGGTTGGTGATGTTATGTTAGAGGTAGATCTTATTCCCCTTGATCTCTATGATTTCGAGGTGATATTGGGGATTGATTGGTTAGAGAGGCATCGTGCCAGGGATGGTTATTATAAGAAAGAGGTGGAGTTTGACACTCAGGGTGGAGTCCCGATTAAATTTACTGGTGACCGATCGGTGTTCACGAGCTGTTTGATATCGGTGGCCAAGGCTGAGTAGTTGATTTATCAGGGATCCCAGGCATACCTCACACATGCGATTGACACGTCGGCACAGAGGGTTAAACTTGGAGATGTTCCTATTGTATGTGAGTTCCCCGATGTCTTTCTGAAGGAGTTACCTAGATTGACACCTGATCAAGAGTTTGATTTTGCAATTGACTTAGTCCCAGGGACAACACCGATATCTTTACCACCATATCTCATGGCACCAATTGAATTGAAAGAGCTGAAGGTATAGTTGTAAGAGTTATTGGACAAGGGCTTCATTAGACCAAGTCATTCATCGTGGGGAGCACTAGTATTGTTTGTCAAGAAGAAGGATGGGACCCTCCACTTATGTGTTGATTATCGACAATTAAACAAGGTTACCATTAAAAATAAATATCCACTCCCCAGGATTGGTGACTTGTTTGATCAGTTGACAGGAGCTACAATATTCTCAAAAATAGATATAAGGTTTGGGTACCATCAGTTAAAGATTGCTGAAAGTGATGTGTAGAAGACTGCTTTCTGGATGCGATATGAACACTATGAATTTTTGGTGATATCGTTCAGATTGACAAATGCATCGACAACATATATAGACCTCATGAACAGGGTGTTCCATCCTTATTTACATCAAATTGTCATAGTCTTTATTAATGACCTTCTGATTTATTCTAAGGATAAGGAGGAGCATGCTAAACATATTCAGATTGTGCTACAAATACTTCACAAAAGATAGTTATACGCGAAGTTTTCAAAGTGTGAATTTTAGATGAAGGAGATAAGATTCCTTGGGAATGTGGAATCAAGAGAAGGTATTTATGTGGATCCAAAAAAAGTGGAAGCTATACTTGAGTGGGAACAACGCAAGAATGTGACTGAAGTTCATAGTTTTTGAGGGTTAGCTGGCTATTATCAGAGATTTGTTGAGGGCTTCTCAATACTTACAATCCCTTTATCGAGGCTTATCTAAAAGGGGATAAAATTTCAGTGGGATGGCAAATACAAGACGAGTTTTCAGAAACTAAAAGGACGATTGACTTCTACACCAGTACTTGCTTTACCTACCCAGGGAGTTAGGTATGAGGTATACAGTAATGCTAGTTGTCAGGGACTTGGCTGTGTACTTATGCAAGCTGAGCGAGTGATCACATAAGCTTCTAGACAGCTGAAGAAGCACAAATTAAATTATCCTACTCATGATCTAGAGCTCGCAGCGGTGGTGTTTGCACTCAAGATTTGGAGACACTACCTTTGTAAAGAGACTTGTCGTATATACACCAATCACAAGAGCCTGAAGTACCTAATGACACAGAAGAAGCTAAACCTCAGACAAAGGAGATGGTTGGAATTAATTAAGGATTATGACTTAGTGATTGACTATCACCCGAAAAAAGAAAATGTGGTAGCTGATGCACTGAGTCGTAAGTCCTGTTTGGTATAAACACTCATTTGATGAGTATACGAAGCCTTGGGGTTGGACTTTCAGTGGTTGAGGATGACGAGACACTGCTAGCAAAGTTTGAAGTCTGGCTAACACTATTTGATGAGATCAAAAGATTACAGGCCGAAGATCCCAAGTTAAAGGTCATTCGAGAGAAATTACCATCCAAAGAGGATGAGTGGTTCTAACTGAGAGAAGACGAATTGTTAGTCTTAAGAAGTAGAGTTTGTGTATCGGATGACTAAGATCACAGGCGAGCTATTTTAGGAGAAGCTCACAGTTTGACTTATGCTATGCATCTTGGTAGCACCAAGATTTATCAAACTCTTAGAGAGAGCTATTGGTGGCTAGAGATGAAGAGAGAGATAGTGGAATTTGTGATCAGATGCCTCCCCTATCAACAGATAAAGGCACAGCATCAGAAGCTAGTAAGTATGTTACAGTCTTTACCCATTCTGGAATGGAAGTGGGAGCATGTGACAATGGATTTTGTAGTTGGACTACCTTGTACATTGAAAGGTCACGATGCTATTTGGGTTATACTAGATAGATTGATGAAGTCTGCTCATTTTCTGCCTATCCACACAAACTACTCATTGGAGAAGTTGGCAAAGCTGTATATTGATGAGATTGTGAAGGTGCATGGGGTGACAGTTTCTATAATATCGAATAGGAATCTGAGATTCACCTCTCGATTTTGGCCAAAATTTCAGGAATCTTTGGGGACTAAATTGAAGTTTAGTACTACCTTTCACCCTCGGAATAATGATCAATCGGAGAGGATTATTCAGACACTGGAGGACATGCTGAGAACATGTGTGATGGAGTTCCAAGGAAGCTGGGACTGACACTTGCTTTTGATAGAATTTTCTTATAATAATAGTTATAAGACAAGTATTGGTATGCCACCATATGAAGCACTTTATGGGAGAAAGTGCAGGGCACCTTTATGTTGGGATGAGGTTAGTACAGCCAAAGTCGAAGGAGCCAAATTGATAGAAATTATCACTTAGAAAGTAAAGGTCATCTGGGAGAAAATGAAAGCCACGTAGGGTTGTCAAAAGAGTTATACGGATAAGAGACGACGACCATTAGAGTTTGCAGTTGGTGATATAGTTTTCCTTCGGATATCACCATAGAAAGGTATAATCTGATTTTAGAGCCAAAGGAAGTTGAACCCTTGATATATTGGATCTTTCTGTATACTAGAGCGCATCAAGACTATGGCATATCGGTTGGAATTGCCACTGAACTTGGATAGGATCTATGATGTGGAATGATAGGATCCATAATGTGTTCCACATCTCGATGTTTAAGAAGTATATACCAGACCTGTCTCATGTTTTGGAGACACCTTCAGTGGAGCTAAAAGAAGACTTGAGTTTTGAGGTGAAACTAGTCCAAATTCTCGATCCGTAGATAAAAAGGTTCTGTAATAAGGAAGTTCCCATAGTTAAAGTTCTTTGGAAGAGTAATAAGGTCGAGGAGATGACATGGGAACCTGAGGATGCTATGAGACGTCAATATCCCCATTTATTTGTATCCTCCACTTGGGAGTTTCGAGGACAAAACTCTTTTGAGGTGGGGGAGGACTTATAACACCGGACTCTTTGAGCCCCAAAGGTGGGTGGAATGTAAGATCCCATATCGGTTGGAGAGGGGAATGAAGTAGGCCTTATAAGGGTATGGATACCTCTCCCTCATAGACATGTTTTCCCAAGGTATGGGAAAAGCAAAACCATGAGGACTTGGCTGGGCCAATGCCCTAAGCAGACAATGTCTATGGGCAGGTGGTCTAGGGCTGTTACAGTATACATATCCTTAATTAGGAGGAATTTAGTTTGCACATCTATTTTGGACAAAATTCGCTATAGTTGTCCTTTTAGACCTAGAAAAGTGACTTTATACTGTGACTCTATTTTGATTGGAAATAGAATTTTATATGTAATCTTTACAAGCTTGATTTGGTAGATGTGTCTCTTCTTACTTCTTTTTCTTCTTCTCTTAATGTTGTTGCTACCACAACGAGGTTAAGATTGAATGAAAAATGATTCATTTGATGGCATAAGTTACTAGTTCATATTTCTAAAAAAATAATGGAAAGATTGATAAAGGACAAGATTCTAAATGATCTTGATTTTTCAAAATTTTACATTTATTTTGACTTTATAAAAGGAAAGCCAACTGCCAAGGTTATGAATACTAAATTTGATTGATAGCATGTATAAAGTACACATATTTCATATTAATTCTCTATGTTTTGATTGATAAAATACTTATAATTATATAATTTGTGTTTTTTTGAGTAAATTGGAGATTTGGATTAAAATGTGCTTAAAAATAGAAATTTTGTGAAGAAGAAACAAAGATCGCAATTTTTGGAAAAGAATTAAGATCAACAAGAGAAAAGTTTCAAAAGAGATCTAAGCATAAGATGTGCCCTGCCTTAGCCAATATAACTTCTCCAGAGTTTAACAAGATTAAATAGATGATGCCCTTCTAAAGTTAGCGACGGTTAGTTGTTTTGCCTATGTTTTTCTCTATTTAAGAGTTTTGAATAGGAAGGACTTGTTTTGGTAAGATAATCCCAATGAAAATGCCATTCTTTATATTTAGTCTTCATTTTAGCTTTGAACCCCCTTTTTAGGAATATTATATAATATTTTGGAATTACTTAGAGGAAGGAGGCACAAGAGGGAACAATTAATCATTCTCTCATCTTAATGCATCTTAGTTTTTTTCTGCGTTCTTGAGATAGTTCTTTATTTTTCTTTTATGTTATCTTTTCTGAGTTCTTGGGAAAGTTCTTTAGTTGAAATTTGATTCTTCAAGAATTGTGAAATATAATTGTTGCTTTTTTCTTTTTTTGTTCTTTAGCATTTATATGTCTTCTAAGATTATTAAAATTATTATTTTATTTAATTGATACAAATGGCCTTTTTTAATTATCAAAAAACATATTGCCAATTAGGATTGATTAAATTCGTAATTATTTGATTGTTTTAAAAATTAGGTTGAAATAACATGGTTCAATATAGGATATTCTACTCATGTTATATGAATATATAATCTAGTTTAAATAAATTAAGCTTATGTTTTTGTTGGCTAGAATTAATGGTCTCTCTAATTTTTATTATTGTCAATAGATTAAATCCTAGGATTTTATTTAAGGTTTCTTATTGATAAGAAAATTAATCAAAAAGCTTGTTTTGGTTAACAAGGAAGTAAGGAGAGATAGGTTATTAGATCTTATTAACAACCATAATCAGTTTATTAAGGAAAAGGAGGTTTATCTTTACATAAATGATTAGTTTAAAAAAACAATAATGAAATTGTACTTTAGTCTATTTCATTGTCATTTGATTTCACCAAATTGCATTAATGGTTAGTCTTTTTTTCTTTTAATATATTTCAATTTTTTTCTTAACATACCCCCTCCTTTGTTTATTTTGTTAACTTAATAAAGAAGATAAACTTTACCATTCCCTGTTAATTCGACCATGCTCATTGTTATAAACAATTTATTTGTTATTAGCCTAGGTTCTTTTACTTAGATTCGTTAGCTACCAAGTTGATAGTTGCTTAATAACACTTAGGTTAATACATAATAATATTTTTGGGCCTTTCACTCCTCCAACTATAGGTGGCTATAGGTAATTCATCACTTTTGTTGATGACTCTTCCTGCTATGATTTTGCTAATCACATTCATGGTAGGTATATGGTTTTTTAAAATCCTTTAAATATTTTAAAGAAAAAGTGAAATTTCAATATAGGAAGAAGGATTGAAGTGGTTCATTTTTACAAAGGTGGTGGATTTTGTGAGAGATATGATGAGATAGGTTGCAATCTTAGACCCTTTATAAGGTACTTATAAGAGTTTGACATTGATGCTTAATACATATTTTCTATTACACCTCAACAAAATGGAATTACAAAAGGGATAATCACACATTTCTTGATATGGTGTGATGTATGCTGCTGAACTCTTCCTTACAAAAATTTCCATAGGTTGATGCTTTGAAAGCTACAACTTACATTTTAAATCAAGTGCCTAGTAAATTTGTTCTTAAAACTCCTTATAAGTTGTGGTCACAAGAAAAAAAAACCTATTTTATATCAATTTCATGTTTGGGCTTATAAAGTAGAAGTGAAACCTTAAAACCTATAATCTAAGAAACTAGATCTTAATACCACCAATGGATACTTTATTGGTTATTATATATGACCAAAGGGCTCAGATTCTACTATCTATTTCAAATTAAATCAAGGTTATTGAATTAGATTAGGTTATTTATTTTAAATTATGTCAAACTATCTATTTTGAGAATGAAACTGGTACAAGCCAAAGGTATAGCAAAACTACGCTTAGAGAATACCTAATTATTATCCCTGTGCATGTCACGTATATTCCAATATTTAGCCCTAGTAACATCCAATGATCATTTAAGATGAACCTGTTGGGTAAATAACACAAGAAACTCCAGATTTATTCATAGAAGATGTGCATTAAAGAGATCAGAAAAGATTTGTAGACCTTTAATATCTAATGACTATATTGGATACTTATAAGAGCATTAATACGGAATTGGTCATACCTTAAATCCAACTATACATAATGAAGTCATCTGTAGTCCTCAATCTAATTTTTATATTGATGTTATGAATGATAAGATAAACTTTATTTACAAAATGAGATGTAGAGCTAGGTAGAGCTGCCAAAGGTTGTAAGCTCGTTAAATGAAAGTGGGTATTTAAGACTTAATGTGATGATAAAAGTTAAGTTGAGAGGTATAAAGCAAAACTAGTAGTTAAGGGCTATAGGCAATGAGAAGGTATTCACTATAAGGAAACCTTCTCTCCTATTTGCCATTAAGGATTATTTATGAGTCTTTATAGACATCATGGCTCATTTTAACCTAGTGCTTCATCAAATGGATATGAGAATAACTTTCTTAAATGGAGACTTAAGTGAAGATGTGTACATGGTTCAACCTACTAGTTTTGAGGTTGTTCAGAAAGAAGATATAGTTTGTGAGCTTTAAAAGTTAAATTTATTGGTTAAAACAAAGTTTATGTCAGTGGTATCTCAAATTAGATAAAATTATCACCATTAATAGCTTTAAGGGAAGTACTATTGAATAATATATATACATAATGGTCAATGAGAGTAAGTACAAATTTTTAGTTTTATACGTTAATGATATCATACTCACTAATAATGGCATTAATCTATTAATTGAGATAAACAAAAACTATTGTTTGCCCATTTTGACATAAAGGACCTTAGTGATACATTATATATTTTATACATACAGATCATTTGTGATAGGGCTAATGTATTCTCAGGGCTAATGTATTCTCAAATTGTCTTAAAGTACCTACATTGATCATATTTTAAAGAGACTTAATATGTAGACCTTCTCTTATGTAAAGACTCCTATTTTAAAGGGTAGGAACAAGTTCTCAAAGACCCAATATCTTTAAAATGATGTTAAGAGAGATCAAATGAAAGTAATCCTTTATAATTTTGTTGTTAGCAAATTAAAGTATACCGAAGTATGCACACATCCTAATATTGCCTTTATGGTTGGTTTGCTTGGTAGATACTTGAGCAATCCAATATAAAGCCATCGAAAATAGTATAAGGAAATCTTTAGATATCTTCAAGGTATCAAGAATCTTAAGTTAGTATATTAACACACTAAGACTTCTGAAGTGTTTGGTTTTAGTGAATCTGATTATATAGGCTGCATGAATGATAATAAATCCACCTTTGTATACATCTTTATTGTGGAAAAAGGATTTCTTTTATGGAAAATTGTTTAAAAGACACTTACAACTTCTTCGACCATAAAGGAAAAGTATGTGACATGTTATGAGGTTAATTGTCATGCAATATAGTTAAGAAACTTTATTTCAGTATTGGGAGTTATAGGCTCCGTTTTAAGGCCACTGAAATTATATTATGACAATTTCACAACTCTATCTTTCTCTACAAACATTAGAAGCACTTCTCACTCCAAGCATTTTGGCATTAATTTCTACTTCATCAAATAAAAAGTTGTAGAGTATATCATTACTATCGAGCACGCCTACAAATAACATGTTGGCAAACCTAATAATTAAATATTTACCTATCTGTGTGTTTCATAAATACATCTCTCATATAAAACTGCTAAGAGCCTATTTTTCTTTAATATAATGTAATTTTTCATTCTATATATGTTTTAAGAAGATTGCTTGGATTTTGTGTAACATGCATATTATGGATGTTTTATTATTGTTTATGAAATTTTATAACTCTAGATTTCTAATAAGTAACAAATTGATAATATTCATTATACTAAATCCGTATTGCTGTTAACGTCATACTTTTATATTAGAAGAACTTAATTATTTACACCCCATACATCTTATCAGTGTACTGGTTGTGTATGGTTAGTTTGGTTATACATATTATTGTGAAGTATTACAACATGATTATATCGTCCAAGTGGGAGAATGTTGAATTAATTAATGTGGACTAATATAATTTTATGATAATTAACAATTTAATTATGTGAATGTGACATTTAGGTGATTTATAGGATGGACATTATGTCAACAAATGTAATATCACCTTTGGGTCCATTCGTCAATCTTGTTAAGTATACCTATTAGATATGTAGCCAACCACAATATGAATTTTAATCTAATTGATGTATTATAACTTATGAACAAGTTAGGTTTGTATTGGTATATAGAAGAGATTGGTGAATAGGATTCAAAGAGTCCTAGTTTTCTTCTCCATTGGGTTGATTCACGTCTTTTAATTAATTTCTGTCACCTTTAGGAGGTAATCCTCTAATCTTATTATTTATACATACTTCAAAATTATATAATTTTGTTTTGATTGATTGAGAAGTATTAATATTGTTAATTTATTATTATTACTTGTCCAAAACCCAACACATTTCTCTTAATTTCATTTGTCAACTAAATATATACCTCATTGATGCCTTTCATAGTGAGAATATATTACAAACTAAAAAAATTATGATCATCATCATCATCGCACTCAGTTTGAAATCCCGGAATAAAGTGGGTATGAGGAGGTCTGATAGTATATACTTTAAAATGTACTATACTTTAAAGTACAAAATGTGGATATTATACTTTAAAATGTGGATAAGGCATTAACTTATGTGAGTAGAATTCAAAGCACCCTTGTTTTTTCTGTATTATGTTGATTCTTGTGTTAAAGAAATCTATTGAAAAATTAGGATTTTTAATCAATTTTCATCACCTTTAAGAGGTATTCCTCTAATCTTATCATTTATACATGATTAAAAAGTATAAAGTTTGGTTTTAATTGACTGAAGCATTTGATGTTATAATTATTGTTTATTTCCTGAAGTCCAACACATTTCTCTTAGCATATACCTCATTAATGCCTATCATAGTAAGAATATATTACAAATAAAAAAAGATTAAAATATTACATTCTAAAAGTTGGATAAAGCATTAATCTCTCATAGTTTTAGTCAATAGGATTCTAAGAATCCTAGTTCAATCTGTTGATTTTTGTTTTGCAGATATCTGGTGCCATGAGCTGTTGGGGAAGAGAATTTCTTATTATCCACTTGCATAAAATCCTAGGATGAGGACAGAGTAAGTTTGGAAAGTAGGGGTTCTTTATTGTGCAACAAATATTACTATAAAAAGAATTCCCGTTGCACCATAACCGAAAAAGAATAATGGAAAATAACTAAATTTATGGAACCTAACCAACAAATATATAATGCTAGTTTCTCAATGCAAGGGCAAAGGAACAGGAATGTGGGCAGGAACACAGAAAATTGAACTGCTTCTTCTGAGAGGGATAGAAATAAAACTACATGTTAAGATAAAGAATCCGCAGATAATAAATAGAAAGAAAAAGACATGGGGTTGAGGACCTAATTCCTAGTTCTCTATAAGAGTCCTGAGACACTCAATATCAACACCAGATATATCCACAGAATCTAGAATTTGAGAAAGTTTTCCACTCAAGCCATCCAACTCTCCATGTAGCTTTCTGATATAGTTGCATGTTTCCTTCAGAATTTTTGATGCTGATACCTGTTACAGTAGAAACACAAAAGAAAACTTGTCAGAATCATAAAAAGTTTTTAACTTGTAATGTACGTCGTCTCCCAATCTTTTCGGTCATTGACTTGATTTGTCTCGTTGAAAACTTGTCTTCCTTCAATTCAAGTTTTCATTAAGTGAGCCATTGTCTACAGTTCGGTGGAATGAACTTGTCCCACTCTGTGACATTAGCATATTTCAAGAATTGAAATATATCTGACAGTTATGCAGTTCAGGAAGTAGTGATTCACTCATAGTATGGCTAAACTTTTTTTCCATACGTTTGCTCTTTCAACTGTTTTCCACCGTGCTCTTATAATAAATAAAAGGCATGAATAAATTAGAAAGTTTATCAGTCTGGCTTTGTCAATGGAATGCTTTCTTACTGATACTGATTAGTGGAAAGCAAGAGCTGGTGCAGTTGAAACAAATAAGTGGAAAAAATAATGACTAGAAGTAGAAAACAGAGGAAGAATTCTAGCCTATACCCTTGAGGAATTCCTGTGACTGAGCTGAGCTAGCAGAGCTTGTAGCTTAAAAGCGAGATCATTAATCTCATCTTCAGTAAATTTGGAAGTTCTTGGTCTTCTGGTAGACATGGCAAAAGCTCTGTGTTTGTCTGTTCCAGCACTGTAAGAGAAACTGTCAACTAGCTAGTTGTGGAAAGTTGGATGGAAAGCACGAAGCATCTTTAAAATAGAGGTTTGAACACCTTGTTTGCTAGACAAAAGATGTGAAATGGGACATAACTTGGTAAACTAATAATTCATAAGGCACTGTTTATCCTAAATTGCGGCCCACAAAAAATTTACTTGCTGACAAAATTAATCCCAGCATCTATGATAATTGGAGCACGTGTCCGTTTTTTTGTCCCAACTTAGCAATCTAGTTGTAGATGTTTACGTACCTGCAAAGTGACGTTTGTGTCCTTTTGTGTTTGATCAGTACCACCTTTCAGATATAGCCTCTGAAATTGTTTTATGTCTTTGTCTCCTCTTTCTTATGAAAACTTGTTTGGGTTCATTTCATTTTGTCTGTTCCCTTGCCCTGTCTATATATATATATTCTAAAGCTCCATCAAAATCCCAGTAGAGATCAGATTACTTGTGAAAAATTAAGCAATTTGTGAAAAGTAAGTTGTGCCATGTTAGAGTATCCTATATTGACTAAATATGAAAATATTAAAAGGTTTATAAGTGGTAAGTGTCAACTATTCAAATGACTAGTTCTAGTCATTATGACAATGGTTGACATTTACCACTTATAAACCCTTTAATATTTTCATGTTTAGTCAAATCTAATTCTTGTTAGTGGACTCTACACTCTACCTATATTAAAAATTCTAATATGGTATCAGAGCATGTTTGGTCCGGATTATTAATTTTCCGATTCTACATCTAGATGTCTAGTCCCAACGGCCCGATCCGATTACCATTTCGTTTATTTCAAGTGACAACTAGATGTCCAGTCTCAGTTGCACTTGAGGGGGAGTGTTAGAGTATCCCATATTGATCAAACATGAAAATGTTAAAGGGTTTATAAGTGGTAAGGATCAACTATCCAAATGACTAGTTCTAGTCATTTTGGCAATGGATGACCCAAGCTCAATTCTTGTTAATAGGCTCTATACTCTACTCATATTAAAATTTCTAATATGTCATATGCGTCTCAATGGTCGTTCTCAATCGAGATTTAACTTTTGGTGGAGTCTATAAGTTTTCTAATGCACAAAAAGATGTATTTGATAAAGCAAACACACGCAAAAAGGGGGAGGGAATTATATGTGACTTAAAAAAATTTGCAAGTTATTTTCAATTTGTATAAAGATAGGAGCCGTTAAAATTTAAAAATAATAGGAGCCTATCAGATGATAGAACCTTGTTAATCGGCAAGAGCCTACTAGAGGATCAGAGTTTGCTAAACGATAGGAACCTATTAAACGATTAATCATGCTAAAATAATTTAAAACAAAAAGCACCTGTTAAAACTAAAAAGAATCTCTTGCAAGTTAGAAATAGAAGGAGCCTATAATAAAAGTGAATGAATCTATTGCAAAAAAGAAAACATAAACAACATACTGCAGAAATTTAAAAGTTAAAAAGAGAGAGAAATGGTGCAGCCGATTTATACTAGTTTGGCTTATAACTCAAGCTTACGTTCAGTCTCTAAGTATCCAACTTGAGTGTTTCACTAAAATCCCAAGTAGTAATTTGACGAGTCTTTTCAAGCTCAAGAGTACATATTTTTTAAGGTTCTTCAACCTTCCAAACTAGTAGTATTTACTTAGCCTCTACAAATTCTCAACAGATGAAAATGTAATTTGCTTGATATGAGCTTTAATGATCTCTCTAAAAAAGAATTTTCACTTTCTAAAGCACAAAAGATTTGACAATGATATCACTTTCAATATAGATGTATTTCAAAAGTCTTATATGTTTTCACAAAAGCAGCGACTCTTCTTTAAGTAGGCATTTCTTTCAACTAGCTGATGCTTCATTTCGATCCTTAGTTAACTGGATGTATTTAAATCTGAATAACTTCAATATTATCTTTGTCAAAAATCTTCCGGTAACTACAGGGCTAACATACGACCTTCGTAATTAATAGGATCATTTCGAATAAACCATTTATAATAAGATAAGTTCATAAAGAAGGTTCTTGCAAGAAAGAAAGCGTATTTCTTATGATTTTATTTCCATTTGAGAATTAACCCGTTAATAATAAAAGGAAATAACTCCAATGATAACAAGATTCTTTCGAATATTGTGAAATAAATAAGGTAAATTCATTATGAAGGTTTCTGTAAGAAAAAAAAACATTTATCCTATAATTTTATTTCCTTTTGAAAATTAAACTGTTAACTATAAAAAGAAATAAATTCAATTTAAATTTTAATATATTATAAAATTATCTTCAAAATTATTAATAATAAAACTTGAGCTACTTTCCCATGCCTTACCACCAAGGGCAGCTGCTATTATTTACGAAAACAAAAAAAGGAATACTGTCGTAGTTGTAAATGGTACCTGGAGCAGTAGTGAGCTAGTAGTCTCTAATGTTTGTACGTTTTTTATGAACAGGACCCCTGTGTTCCGATGCTTGCTATAAACCAACACAGGGAATTAGGAGGATATATCCTTCCATTCTTTGGTTGTGAGCTAGACTACCAAACTCTTGCACCCCACTGACTTTAGGTACCATCACAGCGTAACAAATGTGCCATATATAACAAACAAAAGAAAGGTAAATGGACTGTGTATAATAGGGTTTGTAAAAAGAGGCACCAGTCCGGCATTTATCCATTACCAGCAAGTGTATGCTTCCTAGTGCGGTGTAAGCAATAAAGGGCCAAGCGTGTTGGGAAACCGTGTCGAGATCTGACCCCGATCGCAGCAAAATAATTACGAAATTTTTTCGCAATCTTTGATTTCCCGAAAAATAAGATCTTTTTTAATTCTATAAAACGATTAACACAAATCATAATAAAGAGGAAACTTAATTAGTACCTTATTCCGAAGCTTGATCTTAATCTTGTCGTATCCTTCGAACCGTTCCCAAAACCGATCCGTCTCAACCACCGTAGCCGCAAAAATGTCTGGCCTCTAACAGTATCCACAAAACAAGTTGAAAGAACTTTATAACTCTTACAGAAAGGGTTAAGTATGAAGGGCTAGCTCCACAGAGTTTAAGCCTATTTATAATAAGCTTTGGACAATTTAGTATTTTAATTGAAATTAAATTCTAATTTCAATTAAACTTTAATTAGAATTACAAATAATTCTAATTAAATACTAATTATG
>JAOQMS010000007.1:22456652-22472315 GCA_027563885.1 Erythroxylum longipes
CTACCAAGATTGCCCCTCATGCATTCTTACTACATTTATACTTTAATTCCATCAATTCAAGAAATAAATCCTCCCAAGATTGGCATGCTAGTTGCTCCAAAATAATAAATCTATTAAGACCTCAAAATAATTTAAATCATGCCTAGTAATACTAATAAAAAAATTCAGGGCCCAACACTTTGATTATAGAATCTATACATATACTTATTGTTTTTGGTGATAGAGACAACTTTAGCATCTGGATCTACCATAAAACAATCACACCAATAGAAACATGATTATATAGGGAATAAATCATGTCTAACTAAAGGTAACTTATAAAAGTTGGTCAGATAAACAACATATTTGGTGTACTTATGGGCCTTCTCTTTCTCTTACTATTATTGCTACTCCCATTCATTATATATGTGACAAGCTTTAATTTCATTCCTAAAAGGATCAAAGTACTTTCACTTTTTCATTAATAATTGTTCTAAGAGTTGTTGGGTGTCCTATTAAGAGAAAAAATATGTGTTCTCAATATTTACAAGTTTTCAAAGTGCATTGAACTTGATTGGAGTTAAAAGATCAAAGTGTTTGAGGAAGAATAATGAAGGAAAGTATACTAATCATGAATTTGATTTATTCTATAATTAAGAAGACATAAAGACAGTTTATTACTATACACTTCTAAGAAAAGGAGTGACATAGACGTTGAACAAAATTTTATTTAAAAGAAAAAGAGAAATGTTAGAGTTTGCAAGCCTAGCTAATCATCTGTTATATGGTATATTAAAATAATCTTCAAAAGTCAAATGTCAATATATATTTAACCTTAATTTTCTTCTACAATGATGTACATTAATACAATGTAATTATTTAGTTGATTTTGTTTCTTTAGTTGGAGTCACTTAAAATGTATAAATATATGGATGTACTTAACATTATGGATATAAAGAAACATAGAAAGCCTCTCGTCATTTCTTCTTTACTCTTAATTTCCACATAGTATCAAAGCCTCCTTTTTAAAAAGGAGTCAAAATTCTAGAGTTTTTTTTCAACCCTTTCTCTGAAGCATTCTTTCGTACATTTAGGCTTCTTAATCTTCTCTAAATACGATTTTTCACATGCCGAATTGATCATTTCTTCCTCATTTTCTCATGAATTCGACAAAAACAAAAACATCATTTACATCCCACTAGTGCAACTTCATTTCATACTAATTCAACTACCATATTGATTACATTAAAACTCTCAAAACTCTTCCCATTTGATTCATCATCTTTTACTTAATCTTATCATATATGCATTCTACTTTGTCTATACTATACTTAAGACATCTCATGCCAAATTGATCATTTATACTTCATTTTCCTCTTCATTCTCTCCTTATTTCTATCTCAATATCGTTATTAAGACAGCTCATTCTTAAGATTCATCAATCATATATAAAAACATAACATATTATCTTCATTCTATGTTGTACTAAATTCTTACTCCTTTTCATTTCAAGAGCATTACTAAACACCTTTCATAAAAATAATTTCACTTTCATTTTACCCGTAATCTAAAATCCATTTCCTCTACACAACAATTTATAACTCATGACTCTAATACTCTCAAAACAGAATACAACACATACATTTAATCATCAATTCTTTACATTTATCCTCAACACAGAAATAGGACATAAATACATCTCTTCATTTATCAACTTTCAACTCTCATTCTACCACCACTTTCATTATTAATCATCTCAAAAATCACCTCTAGCACAACTCATAATTTATCACTCATCATAACACAAAGACAAGCCATGACCCTATTTACTTCCTCATCCACGCATCATCATATTTCACTTTCTTTTTCATAATCATTCATCCCTTAAACTATCATCATAAATGTTTTTTATCAAACAATTCATGAATAATATTAACACTCTAAAAATTTAAAACATAAACCTCTTTATTTTTACAGCCATGGTAAGCATATATGTAACTCCACTATCTTGATCTTTACATCTTTAAACTATCATCTCATATGTTCATATTCAAACAACCCATGAAAATTGACATGCTACTTACTTGATTTAAACTCTAATCTTCTTCAAAATCTCCAAGAAATCCTAATTCCTCATATCACATGATCATCGCCATGAAGTGGTGGAGTAGGTTGGGTTTTCTAATGGTAAGATGGAGAAGACAACAAAATGAAAGTAGCAAGTGAAAAAAGAGAGCAAGATTCAACGTTGATGAACGTTGGTCAGTGTCGTAGATGAAAAAGAATGAATAAGATGAAGAAGAGAGATTAACAAAAAGATGAGAGCAATTAACAAGTGAAGGGTCTTTCATTTGGGAGAAATATCGTGGGGTGGATACATGGCATGGAAAGTGACACTTGTCACTTGCCACATGTCCATTTTATATGGGTCTCCACTTGGTCCTCTTTAATAACTAGTCCATTTATCTCCAATTTCTAATCGAATTATCTTCCAATTTTCTATGACACTTGTCATTAAATTCTAATGTCACTTATCAAAATTTCTATTGCCATTTGACACTTATTTCTACTACTATTTATCAATTTTCTTGCCACTTGTCATTTTTCCTATTCCAAAAATACTCAAAATTTCAGAAATTTCCTTAATTTTCACCAAAAATTCTAAATCAATATTTATACTCACCAAATCAATTTTCAAGACATACAATCCACAATTCACATCATAATCATTTTAAAATAAATTATACCCGAAAAATGTCAAATGAGTGTATGAACAATCATTGTAGTGTGTGCAAAAAATCAAATTCATGTGTGTGTATGCTTATGTTATGTATGAGCATGAAATGCATTTCCTAATTTCTCATTGCTATTTTCTCATGTAAAGTATTTTAGGGTTCTAACCCGTTTGTATAGGAAAACGAGATACTACAATTCTCCCCTCCTTATGAAATTTTGTCTTCGAAAATATTACCTAATTGTTCGAATAGGTGGGGATACTAATTCCTCATATGCTCCTCTGTTTCCCATGTAGCCTCTTCACTCGAGTGAATTTTCCATATGACTTTCACCAATGGATTTACTCGGTTTCTTAACCGTCACTTCTGATATCCTACTATCTTAACCGGCTCCTCAACATAACTCAGATTACTAGTAACCTTAGTCTCTTGAGTCGATAATACATGCATCAAATCAGACCGATGTCTTCTGAGCATACTCACATGAAACATATTGTGTATCTGAGTCATCTCAATCGTAAGGCAAATTTGTAAGACAATGGTCCAATTCTCTCAATGATCTCATAACGACCAATATATCTAGGGCTGAGCTTTCTCTTTTTACCTAACCTCAGTACTCCTTGCCAAGGTGATACTCCCAGAAACACTCTATCTCCTACCCTGTACTCCATATCTCTCTGGTGTTGATCTATATAACTCTTCTATCTGTCTTGAGATGCTTTAATTCAATTTTGGATCAGTTTCACTTTATCCACAGTATCTTGTATCAAATCTAGGCCTTCAATAATTCTTAGACCCTCTTCATCCCAATACAAAGGTGAACGATACTTTCTGTCATATAATGTCTCGTATGGAGCCATTACGATACTATTGTGATGATAGTTATTATATGCAAACTCAATCAGAGCTATATATTGATCCAATACTCCTTGAAACTCCAATACGCATGCCCTGAGCATATCCTCAACAGTCTTAATTTTCCTCTCACTTTGTCTGTCTGTTTGAGGATGAAATGCAGTACTGAACTTCAACTTTGTTACCCGTGGCTATCTGTAAGCTGTTCCAAAATCTAGAGGTAAATATAGGATCCCTGTCTGATACAATGGACATCGGAACCCCATGTAACCTCACCACTTTGTTCACGTACCTCCGGGCTAACTGGTCTAGTGAGTTATTCTCTATCACTGGTAATAAAAGGGTCGACTTTGTCAATCGGTCCACCACATCCCATATAGCATCATATTGCCTCAGATTCTTAGGCAATCCCATAATGAAATCCATCGTAATTCGCTCCCATTTTCACTCCAGAATAGGTAACGAATGTAGCTTCCCCACCAGAGTCTGATGCTCAGCCTTAATCTGCTAGCAAGTTAAACACTTGGCAACATATTCCACTACTTGCTTCTTCATCCCTGGCCACTAGAAATATTGTTTCAGCGTGTTATGTATCTTGGTGGTACTAGGATGCATAGCATAAGCTGCTACATGAGCTTCCTTCAGAATCTCCTTTCTTAAATCATCATTATTAAGCACACACAACCTCCACTTCAACCACAGTGTCTCATCTCTCAGTTCAAATTCAGAATTCGTGTTCATCTTCAACTTCTCAATAAGTTTCTCCATTTCAGGATCTTTACTCTGAATTTTTCTAATTCTGTTATGCAACATTAGTCTTAACTTCAATGTAGCTATTAATGTCTTATTATACTCTAGATTCAACTCAACGTTCATTGCTCTCAATTGAACTAGGCTCGGTAACCTTGATATCTAAATTTAAGCCACACTACTATTAGACTTTCTACTCAATGTATCAACTACCATATTAGCTTTTCCTAGATGATACTCAGTCGTGCAGTCATAATCTGTTAATAATTCAATCCATCTTCTCTGTCTCATATTCAACTCCTTCTGACTCAATAGATACCTTAAACTCTTATGATCAGTATATATCAGGAATGTCTCTCCATACAGATAGTGTCTCCATATAGGAATGTCTCAAGACATCTCGTGCCAAATTGATCATTTCTACTTCATTTTCCTCTTCATTCTCTCCTCGTTTCTATCTCAATATCATTATTAAGACAACTCATGCTTAAGATTCATCAATCATATATAAAAACAGAACATATTATCTTCATTCTCTATTATACGAAATTGTTACTCCTTTTCATTTCAAGAGCATTACTAAAAAATCTTTTTTTAAACAAAATTTCACTTTCATTTTACCCTTAATCCACAATCCATTTCCTCTACATAACAACTCATTACTCATGATTCTAATACTCTCAAATAGAATACAACACATACATTTAATCATCAATACTCTACATGTATCATCAACACAGAAATAGGACATAAATACTTCTCTTCATTTATCAACTTTCAACTCTCATTCTACCACTACTTTCATTATTAATCATCTCAAAAATCACCTCTAGCATAACTCATAATTTATCACTCATCATAACACAAAAACAAGCTATGACCCTAATTACTTCCTCATCCATGCATCATCATATTTCAATTTCTTTTTCATAATCATTTATCCCTTAAACTATCATTATAAATGCTTTTTATCAAACAACTCATAAATAATATTAACACACTAAAAATTAGAATATAAACCTCTTTATTTTTAAAGCCATATTAAAGCATATATGTGACTCCATTATTATCTTGATCTTTACATCTTTAAACTATCATCTCATATGTTCATATTCAAACAACCCATGAAAATTGATATGCTACTTAATAGATTTAAACTCTAATCTTCTTCAAAATCTCCAAGAAACCCTAATTCCTCATGTCACACGATCATCTTTATGGAGTGGTGGAGTAGGTTTGGTTTTCTATTGGTAAGATGGAGAAGACAACAAAATGAAAGTAGCAAGTAAAAGATGAGAGCAAGATTCAATGTCGATGAAGGTTGGTGAGTATCGTGGATGAAGAAAAAAAGAAGAAGATGAAGAAGGGAGATTAACGAAGCGATGAGAGCAATTAACAAGTGATGGTCTTTAATTTGGGAGAAATATCATGGGGTGGATACATGGAGTAGCAAGTGAACCTTGTCACTTGCCACATATCCATTTTCTATAGGTCTCCACTTGGTCCTCTTTAATAACTAATCTCCAATTTCTAATCCAATTATCTCCCAATTTTCTATGACACTTGTCATTAAATCTTAATGTCACTTATCAAAATTTTTACTACCATTTGACACTTATTTATACTACCATTTATCAATTGTCTTGCCGTTTGGCATTTTTCCTAGTCCAAAAATACTCAAAATTTCATAAATTTCCAAAATTTTTGCCAAAAATTTAAAATTAATATTTATACTTACCAAATCAATTTTCAAAACATATAATCCACAATTCACATCATAATCATTTAAAAATCAATTATACCCGGAACATGTCAAATGAGTGCATGAACAGTCATTGTAATGTGTATAAAAAATCAAATTCATGTGTGTGTATGCTTATGTTATGCATGAGCATGAAATGTATTTCCTAATTTCTCATTGCTATTTCTCATGTACAGTATTCTAAGGTTCTAACCCCTTTGTATGGGAAAACGAGATAATACATTACATCTGATTCTTCCATTATTGAATCTCAACAATACCATCTATTCCACATGTTGTTCACACTGCCTATAATTCTACTATGCATATACAACATATGGGTACTATTTACACATCCAAATTACATTAACCTAAAACCTTTCATATTTCTAAACTCTCATTGAATTTTATTTCTATTGGACAATTATATGAACTTTGTGTTAGCTTATCCTTTTCGAGTCATGGTTACATTGTACATGATCCACAAATGGGCAAGATACTTGGGAAAAGGCATAAGTTTAGATGGATGTTTGAGCTTACTTCACTAAATCTTCCTCAAAGCTTATTGTTGGTGTTGTCGTTTCTCATATATGACACTCTCACTTGGTCATCTTTCTACATATAGATTAGTGTCTTTAATCTCTAACAGTACTTTAAGTCATGTTAAGACTGAACATTTTGATTGTTTCCTTTGTCAATTATCTAAAATTCATATTTTACCTTTTTATCTTAATGATTCTATCTCTTCAGCACCCTTTTGATTTAATTTACTATGATATTTAGGGTGCTGCACCTTATAAAACTATGGGTGGTATAAGATATTATGTGATATTTATCCATGATTTTTCTCGCTATAAATGGATTTATCTAATAAGAGATAAAGTTGTAAAATTAAAGTATTTTGCACTAACAATGCCATAGAATACAAAGGTACAAAATTCATCAACTTCCTTAATCAATAAGGGACCATCACTCAGAGATCCTGTATAAATACATCTCAACAAAATGGTCAGGATAAAATTAAACATAGAAATATCCTTGACACTGTTTGAGCCCTTTTTATATCATCTTCTTGTCCTGAAACCTTTTGGGGAGAAGCAACCTTTATTGTTGTCTATATTATCAATCATATTCCTTCTACTATCATAGGCAATATCTCTCCCTATGAGATCTTATTAAATCTTGCTCCTGACTATCAGTTTCTTAAAGTTTTTGAACGTGTATGCTTTGTTTTATTACAACCTGACAAGCACACCAAACTAGAACCGATAACATGTTTATGATGTTTTCTAGGGTATGACATAGAGCAAAAAGGATATAAATGTTGAGATCCACTATCTCAAAGACTTCAAATCTCTCAATATGTCACTTTTTGGGAACATAAAATATTTTTCACAATATAAAAATTCCAAGTTAGCGAACCTCACACAATTTTTTTAACCCTATCATATGCTTATTTTCGAATATTTCTTCTATAGGTTTGTCTTATAACTCTAACAGTTTAACATAACTGACCCCTAATTCTATTGTATCTTCTCCATTTGCACATCTTACACTTTCATTAAATAGCTCTTCCTTCTCTATTCATTCACTAGAATCGACCGAGTCTCAACAACCCCCTTGTCGATCCTCTCGAGTAATTCAACCATCTATTTGTCTTAAAGACTTCCATGTTTATTCCACTATTGACTCTCTATGTGAATCTCACACCTATTGTAAGGCCAGCTCTAACCTTTTATGGCAGTAAGCAATTTCAATAAACTCTCTCTAACACCAACATTTGCAACTTAATTGACTACCTCTGAATAAGTTTAATATTGACTATAAATGGGTCTATAAAATCAAAATTTGAGCTAATAAATTAGTCACAAGATACAAAACATAGTTGATTGCAAAAGCATTTACTCAATAATATGGAATTGAATATGAGGAAACCTTTGCTCCAGTAGCTCGCCTGACTTTTGTTCGTAGTTTTATTGTAGTAGCAACTAGTATTGAGAATTGTTCCAGATGAATTTCAACAATGTCTTTTCTAAATGGTGATCTTCATGAAGAAGTATATATGCAATCTGTACTATTTGTTATCTTTATAAAGTCTTGTATAGTCTTAAGCAAGCTCCTCGAGCATGCTTTGCTAAATTCAACTGTACCATCAACCATCTTAGGTTTATGTCCAGCTTTTATGATCATGCTTTGTTTATTTGAAAAATAGATTGAGGGTGCTCTCTTATCCTTCTATATATTGATAACATGATAATAACCAACGATGACACTCAGGGGATCGCTACTCTCAAATCTTGTCTTCATCAACAAATTGAAATGAAATATTTATGCCCGCGATCTATTTTTTAGGTCTTGAAGTATCTTCTGATGATTTAGGCTACTACTTATCTCAAGACAAGTATGCTACTAATCCTATCTCTCACGCTGGACTTACTGACACTAAGATTGCTAGCACTTCACTCAATTCTAATGATCATATCTTTGCCACTGATGGAACTCCTCTGAATGTTGGTAGTCTCATATACCTTATTGTCACTCATTTAGATATTGCTCATGTTGTTCATATTGTCAGTAAGTTCATATCTGCACCTCATACTACTCACTTTTCTGTTGTTCTCAGTATAGTTTGGTACAACTGATCACTGATCTACTTCTAGATACTAAAGTTCTATAAATATTTTATAAGTAAATGTTAACATAAGGCATAAATTTGACCTGACTTATTATCACTCCTAATTTTTAAATAATATAATTATTTCTTATATATAAAGACTTCAAAAATTTATAATGATAGTGGGCCTAGATCAATATCTCAAACTAAAGGGAATAAAAGGTCATAAATCAACATCTCAATCAATTGAACATGATGTTGTAATCTTTTATCTTTAAATTGTTTTATATCTCTAGCAATATTTATCAGTTTTAAAGATTCCATTAATAATAAAATTGCATTATGCATGTTGGATTGATTCTAAGACTAAGATAGTACTAAGATGACTCATAATTTTTCTCTTGATAGCAGCATGAGTTTGCCCTATGACGTTTATTTTGTTCCTTATTTCTTAGGTTGACCAAGCCTGTCTTGAGGCTCAATGGGCAATGAAACTACATCATTTTGGCCCGATTTTTATTTTTAGAAAATTTAAAAATGGTGGGCCCTAAGGCCAGGTATAGTATGGGTCAGGGCCCAGGCCCAAACTTATTGCCATCCCTACTTCTTAACCACATTCTAACTCTTTCAATTTTAAATGCTCATTTATTTTTTATGGTGTGCCACGGGAGACAAAAAGAACAAATGAACATTGATATATTTAAAATAGTCAAATTCATTCCATCTAGTTTCGATAGATTATTTTCAAGTTAGGCAATGTTCAACGATATTGGTTAGTTATAGCTCATTTCAATTATCTATGTATTTTCTTATCAATTATATATGTATTGTCAAGTTAGGGAATGCATGTGTGCATCAAGTATTATATATTGAACCTTTATTTGAAAACAATGTCATTTTACTTAGAACAACAATATTTTCACTTGAAAATTTTAAGTTTTGAGTTAGACTAACTGGCTTGAGCTCAAATATGATTTAAATCCTAAAAATTGAAAAAACAAAGTTTCAATTCAACTTGAAACTTGGTCAACTTGGACCGATATCATTGACTTTGGATTGATCAATTCAAACATGAGCAAAAATAATATCCCTATTGCCATTTTTAATGTAGTTACGTATGCTAATAGGTGAAAATAAAGATAATGATAGTTAAAAATATGGTAATGATCATAACTTAACTTGGCCTAAAAACTTGATATAGTTTTTTTGTTAGGCAGGTCTAATCAAATTGTGTACTTAAAAAGTATTTCATTATATGGTCATTATTTTAGTAGTCACTATAATCATTATTACTAAAATTACTTAAATATCTTAGCACTAAAATAAATAATTAATAAAATATGTGTCTTTTTTTACAAATCTCACTATTATGATAAATAATATTAATTAAATTATTTTTATATCAACAAATGATTTATAATATGCAAGAGTAAGTTAATCCATATAAGTTATAATGACTATAAGAATCACCAAATTGATTATTATATAAGAGAAGACAAAAGTAGTTCTACTTTAGATATGCTCTTATATCTCTCTAAACTTCTGAAATCCCCTTTATTTATGCTGTTTCTTTGTCAAATTTCACACTTTTGTTTCTTTGTCTTTACTAACTTTGCACAACATCCTTGTTTTTGCCATTTTTAGCTTTTAGGTTTCATTTTTTGTATCTTTGCTTCTAATCATCTACACCCCTTTATCGTTGTCTTCTAACTTGTAACTAATACCATCTTTAGCCTTGAATTTTTGTTACTATTTTTAATAATTTTCTTAATCCTGTATGTTAGACTTTCTTTCACTTTCCTTACCTCTTAAGGTATGAAAATTCAGTACTCTTCATGCCATTCTCCTTTACTCCCTTTTTTGATGGAGTATTTCAGTAACCTCCATCCTCTAACCCCCTTTTATTCTTCCTCCCTTTTCCTATTTTATCTCCTACTCCGAATCTCTAAACTCCCCTTTGAATGGAGCTTAAACTCTTATTGCTAATTTTGCACCTTTTATTCCTAGATAGAGGAACCTTGTCTTTGTCAGGTTCATCTTCCTCATTCCTCGACACTTAGGTTTTTGAAATTGCCTTAGACATTTAATTTATTTAATAAATGTTCTTCCAATAATCATACTTACCTGGTATCAAGTAATTGGGGATCGATCCCTATTTGATAAGCTGAGGTACTTTCCTCCCTCAACCTTAAAGTGTAACATTATTATCTATCCATTATTCGATGTTCTCAAGCTTAGAGAATCTAAATAGTATTATACATTTGTTGGTTTCTTTGTTAATAAAAGCACAACATATCCCATTATAAACATGTAAGCCCATAACAACCGAAAAAAATTTATTTTAGAGAATGTCTTCATCAATAAAGGTGACTTTTCCCTTTTCAAATTTAACTAAAAAACAAGCATAGAAAAGGTCCTAGAAGTAGACCATTAGTATATAACAACCAGGAAATCTTTTTACAAAAGTGTAGACCTGGATTTGACTTTAAGAAGATCAAGATGAAGCATGTATTAATATAGATCAATTTCTACAATGAGCCATTAGAGTATTGATCCACAATCAAGCTTAATTATTTTCCAATTTAAAATTTAAAAATAATGTCATTTTACTCAAAATGAAGTTGTTTTCAATTGATATATTTGATGTTTAGATCAGGATAGCTAGAAAATTCAAGCTTAAACTTAACTTCAAGTCAAAATTTTTCATTAAAAAAAAACTTAAGCTCAACTTAGAGCTCTATCAATTGCGGTTAAGCTTGCTGACTCTTAGTATGCCTAACTACAAATACTATCCTTAGCCACAACTAGTTTCAACTACCTAGTCAGCTTTTAGGTAAGCCTATATGATTAGATGAAGCTACTACTACTATGAAAAGGATAAGGTATGCTAAGGCATACATAAACGTTGATTTGGAGAAGGATTTATTTGATTTTGTCTCTATCTTGAAATTAGATGATGACTATAACTTTATAAAAAGCTAAGTTAATGATCAGTCATTAGTAAAAACCTTCCTTAATACTATAACACAAAATTTGGAAGTCTAATGGAAGAAACTTCTATAGGGGAGACTATAATAAATTTATAAGAATTAAAAGTACCATAGATAGATCCATCACCAAGCTACCAAATCTAACTAAACTTAGACTAGATGGATAATTACTAAGAAGATATTAGGGAAGTTCTGATTGTACCCCAACCTCCTAATGGAGTAATTATAACTACAAAAGAACCTGAGCACACTAACAACAAAATAAGGATTGCTTTTTTTTATTACAAAAGAAGATAACTTAAATTTTGAAACCCCTAGCACCGCCAATATTCAATAAGTCATGACTACTGATAATAGTACTAGATTCTATAAAACCCCCTGAATTATTTTCCAATCCTAATGAAGACCAAGTAAACTTACCCCAATAATAAGTCAAGAAATATGTAGATGATTCCAAGCAAAAATCTAGGCCCCAAGCTATTGCCATCTATAATAAATAAAGTAACAAAATAAAGGAAATTCTCTTATAATGAGTAAGAAGATAGGAATAGACCTTAAAGACTCCAAGAGATGGTTATCCCTTAATTTCAAGAATGAGATTAGGTAGGAATACACAAAAGCTCCCTGTAGTCCTCATACATCCTCTTAATGTTAGTCATTGCATAGAATTTAGGGATCAATTATAAATAAAAAGGCATTTTTATTTTTACAAACCCAAAACCTTATCCGGTAAGGCTTTTGGAAACTAAAATAAAAGCAAACCACTACAAAGATGACTTATGGTTTTTTAACAAAGATTGAAAGTGTAGGAAAATCAACGCAAGATCGAATTTAAGCGCAGCAGAATACATTTAAAATTTTCCACATAATCGACTTTAACAAACTTTAATCGAAAACATAAAACAAGAATTTAACATAGTCATACTAACCTATTTCGATTTCCTATTGTAATTTTTCCTTTCTCCTTGAATCCGTCAATTCATGAGCCATTCAATTGTCTGGCCTCTAACGATATTCACAGATCTTTTCATAGAAAACTTAAATCCAATTTGAGAGGAAAATTTGTAAGAAGTGCTAGCCTCAAAATTTCTAATTTTTCCTTTTATATTAAAAATCATATTTTTCATGTCCTTGGATTTTATCAAAATTACAACTAAAGTCAAACTTTAATTATAATTATGAATTAATCCTTATAAGATCAAATATCACATATTGACCCTTAAAGGTTCTAAAACTTCTCAATTAAGTCCAACTTAATTCAAATTTCACTTTCTCCTTTATAGACCTTTTATGTGTGACCCATTAGGTTCCTAATATGTTGGCCATGATTATAAATTCTAATTCTAATTTATAATTAGAATCAGATAAATTAAAACTCCTTTTCAATTTATCTTTAATTCCCTAATTAAACAATTTATAATCACAGATCATGATTGACGTCTAGCAGCATGTCATGACCACCCAAATATTAGGAATGTCAAAGTGGTTTGACTTAATCTATCTATGCATGGCTATGATGTATAAATTAATCCTTTCGTCATCTAATGTTCCAATTGGACTTAGAGTATGGAATTTGTGTCTACTCTAAATAATCCAATCATGTTCGTTCTTGCTAATTAGTAAATGATTTATAATTGATATTTGGAAACAACTTTTCCAAATTTCAATTTACTCTGGCTAGAGATTCCCAAAATCATTACTAATCAAGAACAGCAGAATATTCTTCCTAATTACTTTAGGACAACGAATTCTTTATTGATTTACTCAAATATCTCCATATAGTTCATACTATATCCAATAACTACCGAATTAAACTACTCCAAGAGTAGAACATAAGTAACATCAAAACATAGTAATTCCTATATGAGATAACTTTGGTAATCTCAAGTATAAGGATCACTTATACAACCATCATAATGAGATAATCCATAGACACACAAGTAATGTTCCGTTCGGGATTCTCATCATCGGGTCAGTTCAGTGAACTTATTCTCTAATAAGCACCCACATGTTTGTTTAAGTGTCTCCACACTTTAATTTATGAGATCAATTACTTTCTTTATAAGAAAGAAACAAACTTGTGCTAGTCTAACCATTTCATTAATACCCCATCTTGATGAAACTACGACTAGGAACGTTTTAGGAATAATATAACAAATGTAATTCGAATCTTATAATTGTAATCACATTATAATTTCTAATTGCATAACAATTATTCCATAGATTTTATCTTTATGATTAATAATTAAATAATTAATAAATACATAAAGATAAAGAATGCCTTTTATTGAATAACATATTGTAATACAAATAAATTTACAACCAACATAAATTGACTGCAAGGGCATACACCAACAATCTCCCACTTGCACTAAATCCAATCACTAATGTATCGAATACCATAGCCATCCATTTGTCTATCATGTTTCTTTTGAGATAAAGACTTAGTAAGAGGGTTTGCAAGATTCTTTTCAGTGGAAACTCACTCTATCAGGATGTCCTTCTATTCCACTATTTTTCGGATCAAGTGAAACTTTTTGAGTACATTCTTGGATCGCTGATGAGACCTCGATTCCTTCGCTTGTGCAATAGCACCAATGTTGTCACAATATAATACTATCGAATCAACAATGCTAGGAACCACTCCAAGTTCATTGATGAACTTCTTGATCCAAACTGCTTCTATCGCTGCCTTAGAAATTGCAATATACTCAGCTTCAGTTGTTCAATCTGCAATGGTTGGTTGTTTGGAACTCTTCCAACTAACCACACCACCACAAAGAGTAAAAATATACCCTGACTGTGATTTATTATCGTCTTGACCAAACTGGAAACTAGCATCCGAATAACCCTGAACTCTCAGCTCAGTTCCTCCATAGACCAGAAAAATATTTTTAGTCCTTCTTAAGTACTTCAAGATGTTTTTCATAGCTGTCAAGTGACTTTCACCCAGATTAGCTTTATATTTGTTTATTATGCTCAAAGAATAAGCAATGGTCTTGTACATAACATTGCATACATAATCGATCCAATAGTTGAAGCATATGGAGCATTATCCATTCTATTTCTTTCTTCTTAGGTCTTAGGACATATACTCTTGGACAGATAATTCCCATGCGATATGGGTAAGAATCTCCTCTTGGAATTCTCCATGCTAAACCTCTTTAACACTTTATCTATGTACATGGATTGGGACAAAACAAGCAACCTTTTTGATCTATCTCTATAGATCTTTATACCTAGTATATAAGCTGCTTCTCCCATATCCTTCATGGAAAAATTCTTGTATAACCATATTTTAACAGACTGGAGCATTGAAATGTCATTTCCAATAAGCAATATATCATCCACATAAAGCAGTAAGAAAACGATTGCACTCCCACTTACCTTCTTGTAAACACAAGGTTCATCCACATTTTTGATAAAATCAAACTCTCTGATTGTTTCATCAAAATGGATGTTCCAACTCTGCGATGCTTGTTTCAGTCCATAAATAGACCGTTGTAACTTGTATACTTGATTAGGAAATTCTTTGGATTCAAAACCTTCAGGTTGTGTGATATACACATCCTCTTGCAAATTCCCATTGAGAAATGCTATTTTGGCATCCATTTGCCAAATTTCATAATCATGGTATGCAGCTATAGCTAATAAAATCCTTATGGACTTAAGCATTGCTACTGGCAAAAAAGTTTCATCAAAATCAACTCCTTACTTTTGTTTGTAACCTTTTGCCACCAGCCTTGTTTTGTACGTATGTACATTTCCATCCATGTCAGTTTTTCTCTTAAAAATCCATTTGACCGAATAAGTACTATACCTTCAGGTGCATCCACCAAAGTCCATACTTGGTTAGTGTACATGGATTCCATTTCTAATTTCATGGCTTCTTGCCATTTTAAAGAATCGATGTATGACATTGCTTCCTTAAAATCAGTAGGTTCGTCATTCATAAGTGAAACATCATCATTTCCCTTTTCAACATGTAGATCTAATCTA
>JAOQMS010000007.1:22472415-22489610 GCA_027563885.1 Erythroxylum longipes
TTCCTAATTTCTCTTACTTACCTCACTTGGACCCGTTTCTCTGGTCCGACCCGTTCTACGGAAACGGGATGTTACACAAAAAGTCATTAACTACATATACAAGCACGTCGTTAAAAACATTTTGCTACAACCACATATTAGTAGCTAAAAGTATTTTGCTACCAAAACAAAATCGTCACAAAAACCTATTAGCAACCAAAATCTAACTCGTCACAAAAAGTTTTTTCCCACATTTATAGAAACATCTCTAAAAAACATTTCCGTACAACAAAAAATTAGTAGCTAAAACTATTCTGCCACCAAAATAAAATTCTTCACTAAAAATAATTACCTAAAAATAGAGTTTAGTACGGAAAAACTTTTACCTACGAAAAATAAATGTCGCACAAAACTATGTACAACGTTCATTATTATCGTCGGTTATACTTTTTACCGAAGAATTATTTATATCGAAAACACTTTTTGGTGACAACTTCTGAAAAATGTCGTAGATGTTGTTTTACTATGGAGAATTAGAGACAATTTGGGCAGTGATATTTTTTCGTCGCAAATTAGTATTTGAGATGATTTGTTATTGTTTAGCGACGTTTATTGTCGTTCCTAAATGTCCTGTTTGTTGTAGTGAGTGTGGAGTGACAAGGATGCTATCTATTGTTTAATGGTAGTTCATCAAGAAGGTTATATTAAAGGAAAAGATGATCAATAGGCAGAATTGAGAAACTCACTAGTGTAAGACAATTCAAAGGATTTTTGGGTTTATGTGGTTATTACCGAAGATTTATTAGAAGTTATGGGCATATGAGTAAACCTCTTACTAATTTGCTGAAGAAGGATTCATTTCATTGGAAAAATGAGGCAACGATTGCATTTGCAGCTTTGAAATAGGCGTTGACAACAGCTCCTGCGCTAGCTCTTCTTGATTTTATGAAGGAATTTGTAGTCAAAGCTAATGCTAATGGAGAGGGTATAGGTGCGGTAGTCATGCAGGATAATCAGCCTCGAGCCTTTGTTAGCAAAACGTTGTCCAACAAATATAAACTCCTCTTAGTGTATGAAAAGGAGTTTTTAGCTCTAGTTATGGCAGTAAACAATGGTCATATTACTTAACTGGGAGACATTTTGTGATAAAAACGGATCATCGCATCTCAAAATACTTGATGGATCAGAAAATCACAACCCTTTTCCAATATAATTGGCTGCTAGAGTTTTGATTTTTCTAGTACGTACAAAAAGGGTGTAGACTATTCGGCTACAGACCCATTATCCAGGGTGAGTACTTCTGAGCTCCTCACCTAACCCTTTCACAAGTAAGCATAGGGATGCACTCAGAAATTAAAGAAAGTTGGCAGCAAGATACAATTCTTAAGAAATTGATTCATTAGATTCAGCAGGGTGAATATAAAGGAACGATTTATACTTGGGCCAATAGTATTTTACGATGGAAAGGGCGATCGGTGGTTGGTAATTCAATATCTATTCATCTTAAGCTAGTTGATCTATTATATGCATCCACTCAAGAAGGACATTCTGGTTGGCTGGAAAGTATAAAAGATTGAGTGCATATTTTTTTCTCTTGCGAAGGTAACAACAAGATGTTAGGGAGTTTATACATAAATGTGAAATTTGTCAAAGAAATAAAAATGAAACCACTGCCTCACCTGGGTTGCTTCAGCCTTCACCTATCCCTCAACCTTTATGGACTGATATTAGCATGGATTTCGTGGAAGGTTTACCATTATCGGCAGGGTACTCGGTGATTTTTTCAATTGTTGATAGGATGAGCAAATATGCTCCTTTTTTGCCCTTGCGTCATCCTCATACTGCGGAAAAGATTGCTAAAATCTTTATGGATCATATTTTCAGGCTACATGGTATGCGACAAACGATTATTAGTGACAGAGATGCCATTTTCATGAGTGTTTTATGAAAAGAATTGTTTCATCTTCAAGGTGTTAAGCTCCAATTTTCCATTGCTTACCATCCTCAATCGGATGGACAAACAGAGTTTTTCAATTGCACACTCAAAACATACCTTCATTGTATATCTTCTGATTGTCCAGCGAATTAGAGTAGATGGTTATTCTTGGCAAAATCATAGTACAAGACGACCTTTCATTCGGCTGTTAACATTACTCCATTTCAAGTTGTCTTTGGTTTTTCACCTCCATTGTATACTCCATATTTAGCGAGTGACTCTTCTATATATTTTAGCAATGGATCAAGTTTTGTTAGATAGAGAAGTTGTGACCAATTATTCAGCATTTTCATTTACAACAAGCACAAAATCGGATGAAGAAAATTGTTGATCACCATCGAATGGAGAGAACTTTCGTGGTGGGCGATTACGTTTATCCGAAGCTACAACTTTACCGCCAACAAAGTCTTAAGAGACGTCAATTGCAAAAGCTGGCCAATTTATTCTATAGTCCATTCAAGATCATTCAGAAGATAAGACTTGTGGCATATAATATTAATTGATTTGCCAGAAGATGGTAGGATTCACCCTGCTTTTCAAGTTTCGCAGCTACGAGTCTTGATTTTGCAATATCTTCGCAAGTATTACCGCCATCTTTGTATTTAGCACTTCGTATATCGATTGTTGTTATTGATTGAAGATTGGTTAATCCTAATAATCGATCGGTAGTAAAGATAATAGTCCGGTGGTCTTCTTCGAAGGATAACGACATCTCTTGGAATTTTTGTATGATATGCAGCAACATTTTCCTAACGCAAACCTTGTAGACAAGGTTCTTGAAAAGAAGGGAAATGATAGGAATTCGTTCGTTGAAGGGTGAAATAGGAATTGATGATTGTAAACGATGTAGAATTGAATAATACTTATATACTAAAAACGATGTCGTCTATATCAAACACTTGTTAAGCAACGATTGGCAGCCACCAACAGTTATTATAGTCGTTAATATAACCGTTGGGCCTGGAAGTGAGAGTAACCAATAACAAATAACATATTCTCTGTCTAACTTCCTCTCTCTACTGCTTCTTCCGTTTCTCTCTCTTCGTTATTTTTCTTCTCGTCGTCTTTCTCAACCCCTAAATTCTCAAACTAGCTACACCATAAATATCGTAACATAAATCTTTGTTACACCTGTTCTTGCGTCATTGAACTTGATCAGAGAAACTGAGCATCTAGAATAAAATACGAAAAACCATATGTGCAGTAAAAACCATGGTCCTTTTGTTCCATATTCACCTATATTCCATACAAATCTAGGCATCTACCGGCGCCTTATGCGTATACTTCGTAACCAAACTATCCAAGATAAATTGCATCAAGTTCTAACCACAAAATGCCATTACAATAATGCTTCTAGCATTGTAGCACAGTTGAATTAATGATCCATCACTATATCAGTAGAAGAAGAAAACTTAAACCATTTCATCCGTGCCCCAGGATAAGATGGAGTAACACTATTCAAAGAGAAGCTCCGTGAAGGAGCATTATTTTTGTATACTAAGTTCTGTTATTAAATCATACAGGTGAGATAAGGAAAACAGAGAATTATCTGTATATGCATCAGAAGCTAAACAAACTCAAAAAGGATTAATGGAGTTGCTGATTCAGACTGATATAGCGTGCAGCAATTTCTAATGTCGAGAAGGAGAGGAATATTATGGCGAACAGGCAGATTAATTAGAAGTATCATAGTTGATATAACCATATATTTTCTAATCTTGAAAAGCTTAATAATTCACAATGTGGTCCTATCTTGCCAGTTTAGCTCCGGAAATTGATACAAAGCTTGTAAAATGGAGATTACCTGCTAAATCATCTTTAAATAATGAATAAAAAGAGAAAATGGACTCAGATACACAATATTACTTCAGAGCCTGAAGTTTTTAAATTGAATAAGGATAAAATAATGCATAAGAGATAGACCAACTTATATTCATCTCCACGCACGGTCAAAAGTCGAGACATTTGAATAAACTACTGGATGTTTTATATTCAGGAAAGAGAAAGTAATAGGTGAAGGCCTGAGCCATTCACATACGTCAAGGAATAAAGACTACCATGGCATCACTAATCCCAAACTAGCGTTTTGTTTACTTCCAGGTGCCAAGTTCAGAGTAGATATCACTATAAAGAAGATTTCAAATTGGAAAACCTTTTAACTTGGGAACACTACTGTTTAGTATCTTTTCTACCTCTGCTACAGTCAAATGCCTAATGCCATTCTCCTTCATCCATTTGCCTCCCCCGGCCAAACCAACTTTAATTTTTTTCTCTCCCATCTTTAGTAAATTCAATCCTTCACTCACTCTTGGAAAGAAACTCTCCGGCCTCAAGCACCAAGCCCTAAATATACCAAACAGAACCTCTAAATCACTACTAAACCTTTCAACACCAGAATCATTAAACTTGACATTGCTCATAAGAATACCAGTAAAAAGTAAGCGATCAACACCAGCAGCCAAACTTCTCCACACATTAACAAAGTCTATCCTATTCAAACTTTCTTCTATCACTGAAATTTTTCCTTGAAAATAATCTAGAGCCTCGACTAAATTTTTGGATACTGTCCAACCTTCTTCACTCTTTTCCTGCCATTGCCTCCTGTTTTTCACATATTCTCGGCACCTGGCATCAAAACCCCTCAAAACAACAACGGATATCTTCTCTACCCATTCTTTACTGAAATCCTCCAACTGTCTTATCTCTTCATCTAGAATGCCACCAGATTCATCAAATGATCCTTCCCTGCCATTTCTGCCATAATTGATAGAGTTTTCCAGTTGATTTTGGTTATCAGAACTCATCTCAAGGAAAAACACATCATCGGACCACTCCTTTAAAACAGACTCAAAGTAGTGAGCAGCATTCAAGGAGTCTGCAACTTTGATTACAGCATCATCATCAGTTAAGGCTGTCAGTCCCTCCGCCTCTTGGCACCTGTGAAGCATACAATTAAAAAATCGTTGTATAATAGGCCCACCAACCAATCTGAAAAACCTGGATCTCAAAAGATTGGTAGGCAGTGATCGGCATCGATCAATCACTATGGATAGACGTTGAATGACGGCAACAGCAATAGCTGGAGATTTGTAATTTTCAGAAGCAGATAGCAAAGCTCCTCCCTGAATTCTGATTTTCCAAATTCTCTCATCATCTAGCTCAGGTCCTAGCTTCTCAAGTGTGTCATTAAGCTCTATCCCAGCCCATAAATCAAACCAATCAGGCCTATCACAGAAAACAGATAGGGAGGAAACTTTCTGCAGGTTATCATCTCCCTGAAAGGAATTCAAGATTCCAGAATGTGTTACCAGAGACTGAATGCGCTTATCAAAAGCAATCATCAGGTCAACAAGATGGAGCCATGATATTCTAGCCTGAGACTGGACACCAGTAACACTTTCTTCATCCAGCTGACCTATATAAATAGGGAATATCTCTTTGGCCAAGTACGTCACTAAAGAGGTTACCATTGCCGATACCCATTCTTCTCGGCAACTGTAACCCAACAGCCTTGCTTCATCAACCAGTGGTTGCAATAAATCATCCATACTGTCAACATAATCCCTTGTTATCTTATACGCAAGAGCGAAAATGAATTCTGGCTTATCAACCCACTTTGAAAAATGTCGTTGGCAAGCAATTGATATAGGATTCACAAGTTCTTCAATTGCCCAGAGTGGTTGTATAAGAGCACCTTCCAAGTTATGGCTTGCAAGTTGCCTACATTTTCTTCGTCTCTGCAACTCTTGCAAGCGGCACAAGGCAAGAAAGTTTTCACAATACCGTCGTTTGAGGTCCCCATGCATTGTAAAAAGAGGATTGAGGGCTTCAGTTGATTTCCTCACGTCAGATTTTAAAGAACTCAAGGTGGAAAGAGGCGGTGGCCACCCAAGTGAAGCAAGAAGGGCACGATAATCTGCGATTGCCTGGGGTCTCAACATGGCAAGAGACCGATCAACTCTATGATCAACTGCCAAAACAAGACGCATCCACTGAGGATGTGTTTTTGTTACTAATGTTAAAACATCTTCAACCTGTCCAATGGTCTTGATAGCAAGTAGCCGTGCTTCCTGAAAGTTAGATAACTCGCATAGGTTTTGAAAGAAGAAACAGAATGAAGAAATTTGAAACAGCAATGACTTTTGTAAATAAAACTCACCTCTGAACTACCGAATGAAGAATGCTTGCTTAGATTCCGGTGCATACTAGAAGATACAGCATCTTCAATATCACCAACCAGAGTGTCAAGCTTTAACGCAGTCTCTAGAAAATAAAAGCAAAATATTCATTCACAAAGTCAGAAGATTCTCAGCGAATAAAAAGTTTACTTGTTCCCCATAAACTAACAAAAGCAATGAGAAAGTGAACACTTCGCTCAAAAACTCTAGATTGAATTGATTATACATGCAATGCAGAAGATCCAAACAGTTTCACAATTACAACTCATTGTTATAACCACCTAAAACTAAAAGCCACAAAACTGTACAGTCAGTACAATTCAATTCACAAAGCTTTAGAGTCGATGCAATTTAATTCAAGTGCAGATCTTGATTTGGCAATGACAATAAAATCTCACCGGCATAAGCTCGAACAGTTTCAACTCTCGCGACCTCCTTGGCGAGCGCCGGCAGCTCCTTTGACCCATCTCCGTTGTCCAGTCCTCCATCTATACACAATCGACACAAATTTTAGAAATTTCAACACAGAGACTGAAATAGGCATAACGAGTTGGCACCTGATGGAGAAGTAGTGCGAGTGAAGGAGTCGAGTGCCGTCAACTTGGACTGAGCATCACTCACTATTCGATGAATCCCATCGGAGAACGAAGCATAAGCAACAAGCCTCGATCCGAGGTTCGATTTGAGGTGGTCTAGGGCTTGGTCCAAGTCCAGACACTGAGAGTGCAGCTCCGAGACGAGGCTCTGGGCTCGATCGAGATCTGCTTGACAGTTGAGATTTTCGTCGAGGAATGAGATGGCCGAGGAGGAGAGCGTCGAGAGGCGAGGAAGAGTCCCAGTGGAGTCCATCGCCTAAGCCATTGATGGGGTCTGTCAGGTAAATTTGATCGGATAATTGAGGGTACTTCGGAGATTTAATTATTTTTTGGGTGAGCGAACGGGTCGAATACGGGGTAGGATTCGGAGCTCTAAATCTAATGACAGGAGTTGATTTATCGGGTTTGGTTGCGGGGTGCTTATTTATTGATAATTTAATTAAAGAACCGTATTTTACGTCTTCGTGCATTAGGTAAAATTTTAAATATATATAAAAACAGAACTAAAAGCTTCACATGTTGGATCATTCGAGAAATATGGTAGATCATCACTTTGCACAGTGATGATTGACTCATGCGTATCCATGACTTGTAGTTTTTTCATTAGCTGTGTGATTTTCTTTTCCCATTAAGTTCCAACTTAAACTTATGCTTGAGTTGAGAGCGCCACTTTCGCAGCTAATCTTTCCTTTCATTTACATAATTACGCATATCAATCCATACTAGCTAGTAGCCACTCTTTCATACTAGTATTATACGTAAATGAAAGATTAAAGTGGCGTAGTGTTATTATTTACTATTTAGACTCCTTTTCTTGGTTCAGTATGCCCACAAACATAAGTATTAGTAATAATGGGCCGCATGACATCGATAAGAGGTTGGGTCATTAGATCTTGATGGGTCTTGCTCCGATTCAAAAGTAAATGGTCATATATATATATATATATATATATATTTGTCAATAACATGATGGCTGGGTGAAGGCTAGTATTTCTTTCGGTACAACTTGAAGAAGTAACTACCAATTCAAATTATATGCCAAAAATGTACAATCAATACAAGGTCAAAATCAGGTAACAAATATCGTTTCCGTTCTAGATATGATTATTAGGAGGGTAAGTATAATTAAACCCCATCATTCTGAAAATTTTCCTAAACTATCCAATTGATACTGTTCAATTCATCAATTTTACGTTAAACTACCACAATTTTTTTTTATATACTTGGGAGGCTATCAGCCAAATAAAGGTTGTGAAATGACAAAAAACCACTGATAGGGAAGTTAATGTGGACCGACAAAGTCATTAATATCCTCATAACTCTCTTGTCTTTGGCGTGGTCTGATCTGAAAGAATTCACACGTCTCTGATGGAGAAGAGAAGGAGCTCCTGAGACGAGCTGTGTCGGAGAAAGCAGGCGAGGAGGACATGGATGACTATAAAAGTGGGGCAACGATCTCTTCTCTCCTATTAAGATGTTCGGATTGGGATGCTTCGTAATCGGGGGGATCTTCAGCTGTGGCGATGTGATGATGACCGGTCTGTTGTTGGTTGGTATGTGGAACGCTGGATTCACCATCCCATGGCGGGTTTGTGAAGGTATGTAGTAGGTGATCCTTCCAATTCAAACCCATCTTTGCCAATTTATCTGCTCTTGTGCTTTCAATTCTTAGGATGTATACAAATCTGACCATCTCAAGTTGTGTCGATGTGTGAATGATTCTCCGTGCGAGTGGAGCTTGCAGATCTATTGTGCTATCTGTGGAGAACAATAGTCGAATAGCATCCTGGCAGTCTGACTGGACCAAGACCTTTAGTATGTGAAGAGAAGCTGCATATTGGAGTCCAAGCAAGATGCCCCAAAGTTCAGCATCTAAGGGTGAGCATTTTCCCAATGATTTGGAATAGCTCCCAACCCATTGCCCGCTTTCATTTATTAGACAAGGAAGATGGTAAAGTAAATAATATTTGTTGGGTCCCAATTTTTCTTAGGATTATTTTATTAAATTATCAAGCGTGAAAATAGCTTAGAATTTATGAATTAGAAAATTTTTGGAGTTTAATATGGTCTATTATTATTTTCGTATGTTTGCATGAATGAAAAGTATAGAATTAAAATGAAGGTAAGGAGATAGTAGGAATTAGATTTAATAACGAAGGGTAAGATTGGAAAGTTAAAATTTTGTCATAAACTAATAAGACAAAGAAAAGAAGAAAGAGTCATGAGAGTTAAGAAAGAAAAAGAAAGTGAGAGTAGTGGAAGAAACTAGAAGAAGAGAAGAAGAAACCGAAGCATAGAAAAAAGAAGGAAAGAAAGAAAAAGGAGTTAAAAAGAGGAAGAAGAAGGTTCATCTAAGTTTTAGGTAATTTCTTATTTATTTTCTTGGTTTGATAGAAGAAGAAAATAGAGAAACTAGGTTTATATATGCTGAAAATAAAGAGAGAAAGAAGAAGAATAAGAGCTTTGTATTCTTAGTTTTTATGACTTTTAGTTAGATCTTAGTTCTGAGTTAAAGAAATCAAGAATAGATCAAACTTAAGCTCATTCGTGGATACTTAGGTTTAAGGAAAGCTTCATTCGTGTGTGTTGATTAAATGAAAATATATGTGTTTGAAGGGAATCAAGCTAGTCGAAGTTAAGAGCAAGGAGAAGAGCAAACTTGATCTTGGAAGTATCAAGTAAATAGGTGGGTAATATGTTTATAGTTTTGTGATGATGAGCAAAAATATTTGTGTGTATGAATGATATAAATGTTGTCTTGATTCGTTGTGAATGTGGGAAAAACATTCTCTGAATTTATATCATGTTTGTTTGTAAGAATTGTGTTGTTTTATGCTAAGGAAAAACATAAACTTAAGAAGCATGAAAAATATAATTGTGATATGTATGCATCTAAAATCTATTATGTGGGTAAGAGAGATATCATTTGTTCGTCACGTGCACGATGACCTAAAGCCTTCTCCTAGCTGCCTGCTTGTGACAAATGAGCTCTAAAAAATAGACTCATACTGTTCATGGCATAAACTTCGATTTTTGCCACTCTGTTTCATGGGACTCTCTCGAGCTATTTTGTTTGTCCATTGTATCCTGAATTGTTGGATATGGAGCACATTTGAATGATATTTTGTGATGATTGAAAAAAAAAAGAGTTGAATTATGTCTTAATGTGTTTAGATATATGTGAAAGTGTTAGATTTTGAATGTGATCTGCTAAGTCTAGCATGTGGTTTATAAATATGTGGTATATATATATATGCAGTATTATGATATATATATATATATATATATATATATATACTTGATTGTGTATGGTTCGTTATCGCTGGCTATAAACGTATTAGCCACTGAGCTTCTTATCTTACCCCATTATTTTCCACCCTTCAGGTGAAGAAAAAGCATATCAACATTAACCTTACAAAAATTCGGCAGACTCTAAGGATTTTATCGTTTGCAACTTAACTAGGTAGTTCAGAAACTTTTGGCACTTAGAATCATATCAAGCATGGGCATCCATGAATATGTTTTGCATTTTGCATTTTGCTACTGTTCTGGTTTTTAGGATTTGTAATTTAAAGTTGTGTTAAGACTCTGTTTGTTGAGAGTTGACAGAAAAAGTTGCAGAGATTCTCATATGTATATGTGTAAATTGTTCTGTTCTGTCAAAATGTTAATGTGGCTGGAAATAAAATTATCGTTGTGTGGTGGTTTTTTGGATGGATTTTCTTTAAGTAAAATTGTTTAGATTGGAAATTTTCATGTATGAATTAAATGTTGGATTTGGGTAATAGTTATAGGTATATAGATGTTGTTAACAGATGAGAGAAAACAAAGAATTAGGTAAAAATGTAATCTGAAACTTTAAGAAGTAAACAACACTGATCTAGGCAAAAATGGACAAAATTGTCTTCATGAAAGTTGTAGATCTTTCTTTTAATTTTTTAATAACATAAAGTTTATAATTTTTGGATTTCTGGGTTGAAAGTTCTGATGGTTTGAAGTGAGGGAAAGTGACTACGATCGTGACAAACCCTTTGATTCTGCTATTTTTCACAAAATGTCGCAATTGTGATGAAGCACGATCACGACTCTCTTCTTCATTTCCTTCTCTCACGCCCGTGCATTAATCCCTCACACCCATGACTCTTTTATTTTCCTCTCACGCCTGTAATAATTTTTCCTCACGCCTGTGACATTTGGCTCCTCTCTCACGCCTGTGACATTTTTATGTCAAAGCTGTGATATTTAATAGGGATGGCCAAAAATTTTGATAAATCACGAGTGAAATTTTTTGATTTATTTTTTTCTTGTTGATCTCTATTTGTACTATTCTAGATTTTATTACTGTTTATTTATTTCAAGAAAAAGTTCTAAGTGATTATATGTGTTGTTCGACCCTAATTTAATTTATTTTCATGTCTAAATTATTTTATGACATTTTATTATTAATTGTTTATTTCAGAAAAATCCTACTATAAATTCCCTTTATTTAAATTTTATTTTAGTTATATATAAATTATTATTTTACTTTATTGAAATGTTTCCAAATTTATTTATTTATTAAATCTCAATTTTAGCACATAGTTACCACGAAATTTGAATCGAATTCGGGTGAACAATATTAAAAAGAAAAACAAAACAAGAATAATTTTTTATAAGAAAAAAGATCACAGAAGTGGACCCTGGGGCCTGGGCTGAAGTTCCCACTTACCACGGTTTTAACTATAACCATGACTCATTAGATAAGTAATCAAAGGCAAATGCAGACCCACGAAAGCGAAGTTGTCAGCTTTTAGCCTACAGACTCGCAGAAGGGAAGAGAATCGAAGAGAAGAAGCCAGGAGGTGGTGGTGGCTACATATATGTCAAATACAAGTTGAGGAGATGCGTGGGTAAAACCCACGTGACGTGACGCCTCACTTCTCTTGTCTCTGTGTTCCACTTCCACTTCCACAGTTCCACTTTCACTGTCTTCACTCCTCATTTTCTTACTTTGTTTAAGTTCTCATGGTACGATCGTACGTTTGCTGTGACTGGGGCCTGGGGTCCATAATTACCGCAACTGTCTCTAGCCTCAAAACTTTAGTATTTTATTTAATAAAGTTGTAAATTAAAGTGCTTAAAATGTATAAAATAGTTGTAATTAAATTTATTTAAATTGATGTGAGTATTTAATTTATTAAATAATTTGTCTAAAACAATTATTCTTAAAGTGCTTAAAATTTATAAAATAGTTGTAATTAAATTTATTTAAATTGATGTGAGTATTTAATTTGTTAAATAATTTGTCTAAAACAATTATTCTTAAATTCTTATTCAATAGGCATTTAAAGGATAGCTGCACAGTTAGAATGAAAATTGATTGTTATCTGTTACATAAAATTCTCTCCGAGTTCTTTAAAAACTTGGAAGGTTTACTTATATAAAAGTTTAAGCGTTACGTTTGAGAAGTCACCAGGATTTAGGAACACAAGTTTCAAACACTTGTGCGGCGGGAATCACCGGAACGGACAAGCAAAGCACATGTATACCAGGTCAACCTTACCTGCTTTTCGGCCTTCTGTCTTGTCATTTGCACTAAAATCCAAGTCAAAGCAATTTTCTAATGAAGCCATGGCCACCCAAAGGTATAAAAATGTGCCAATGGTTGGCGTCCAGTCAACAATAGCAATAGAATCAACCATCCATTTCACAAATTGCTGACTGTTTCTTCACTTTTCACTCACGGAATTCACACTCACACTTGCGTAGACACTGACTCTATATCCTCATGCTACTGCACCCATGTTGACTACTTTTGCCAATAAAGGCTATTACGATTGTCCCAGGAAAATGCAGGAAACCGAAACCAGATCCATTTTCCCCCTTCTGGTTGTGGATGATTCTGGTTCGGTATATAGTTTCCATTTCAGGAGTCAAGCAACCAATCTTAGTTTACAAGCATTCCAATGAGGCATTTCTTGATTATGCAAAGCACACTTTCCCTGGTGTAATATATAATTTCAAGCCTTTCCAAACTCCCACGGGCGTTTATTTGAAATTGAGAAACTTATTCATGCCCGTAAGAGATAGTTTGTATTACTACAAGCACAAAGATATCAGAAATTGCAGTCCTCTGGATGTAGTTGCGGCAGCAGGAGAACGGTCAATGTAAAAGTGATGAATTTCCTTTCCAGGAACGTATTAATCCTGGAAGATTCAGTACCAATGCATCTGATTGTCTCACCTCCCACCAGTACAACAAGATATCGAATTGAAGGGAATGCACCCGTCAGCAATGGTGGAAAGGCAAGAGCGCACCTGACCTGTAAACTTGTGAGTTGACAACTTTGTACTGTAGGCATAGACATGCAATTATATATCGAATAAGCAAAAAGTAAATCGCAGATAGTCCTGAAAGGCTATAACTGTAAGAGAACTTTTTATTAAACTGTGCAAGTTTTACATTTGTGACCTTTGGTGAGCTCTCATACTGACTCTCGTACTGACTAACTTAAAAAAGAGAAAAGGAAACCAAAAACCCAACTGAAAGGCTAAGTTATTCCCGGAACTCCTTCTGGAACTGTACCCTATGGATCTAAAATAAAACATTGAACTGCCCCACAAAGAAAGGAAGAGTTCTTCCAACTGTATAGATCCCCACAAAGACTGAGAAAGGAAACAAACTATACTTGGTGCTGGAAGAACTGCAAGCCTTTAGCAGCCCATTACAGCACAATTGTACACAAAGCTGCCTGGGGATGTCTTTCTTGCAAGAACTTCCCACCGTGGTGGCTCTCCATTTGGAACCCACGCATTAACCTCTATAAACCCAGCGCCAAGAGCCCTTGGTCCACTAATAACAATCAGCTGATCTCCACATGCCCTAAATGCCAATCCCCAACCATTCATTGAAAATGCCTGTTCAGGCAGTCCCCCAAGCACAAGCCAGACTTTTTTTTCTTTATCATACTTGCTTACCTCCCTCTGCACATAATCAGCTGCGTACAACTCATTATTAACAACTGCAATTAAGGGAGGTGCCTCAGCTGTAGCAAAAATTCCACTCTCTGCAGCCCCTCCATTTCTTGGGGGCAACATGTCAGGGATCACATGCCACGATCTTGTTTCCAAATTGTACACCTCTGCACACGTAAGCATCTTATTGTCTACTCCGATCCCACCAATGACATAGAACTTTCCATCCATAACCACACCAGAAGACATTTTTCTGGCTTTATTCATGCTTGGAATGGTGATCCACGTGCCTGTTTCTGAATTGTAAAGCTCTGCTGTGCTCAAAACACGGCCATTTGTATCACAACCACCAGCTAGAATCGCCATTTTGCCTAGACTGGCGGAACCAAACAAGCACCTGGGTTGATTCATTGTCATGCCAGTTGTCCATTTATTTGTTAGTATGCTATATCTATAAATAACATGATAAGTTATTTCCTTTCCGAAAACAAGCAGTTCGGTACCAACGGCCAATGATTCCTTGTCAGAACACATGAAGCATTCATTTGAATTCATTCTTGGCAAATGCATCCACCTGCGACGAAAAGGATCAAAGGCCTCCCATTCAAGGAGATTGCAAGAGAAGTACACCCAATGTTCAATTATACCCAGTTCCCGTCTCAGCTTATAAAGTAAGCCACTCTGAACCAGAGATTGGAAGCTTTTGTTTAACAAGGCAATGTTGCCAAAATCAGACCTTGAGCAGCGGAGGGCACAGCTAATTGACAATTCCCGACCAAGATAATTGATTAGTGAATCTTGGTCTTGGTCCTCTGTTTGATGCTGACCATCTGACTTACTAAGCACCAATGCAGAAAGGATATTAACTTTCTTTGCCTGACCCTGATCATGTGCCTGATCAGGAATGACTGCAGGGGAAACAATCAGACCCTCCAATTCTGCATTTGTCTCATGAGTTTCCATCAGCTTGGCTGTCTTTCTTAGTTTAACATTTTCTCCTTCTAATAGGCGCTTACTTGGATGGAAGGCATTGCAAATCAAGTTGCTGTCTTGCTCCAATGTGGATGGCACCACCATTTTGCAGGAAGGTATCATCAAACAACCAAGCACTTGGTGCCTTCGTCACAGAAAAAGAACAAGAAACAAATCAATTAACAAAGAAGCAAATCAAACACAAATTTTCCTTCTTAAGCTAAAATACCAAAATATCAGTAGAAAAATGCTGTCTTTAACACAGTCATAACCGTTGCCAATAATGCATGCCATCCAAAAACTTATTTATGAAACTAAACTACGCAAACAGATACAGAAGGGCAAATTCAGATCCTTACAACATCTGAATCTACCGAATTCTGCAAAACACAAACACACATAGGAAAAGGCGATGCACCACAAATGATTTCGAAAACCAGGAGCAACTCATCCATCAGCATCACATTCATGCTAGACAAGAAAAATCTATCAATCATCACTGAAAACTAATAGAACAACCTACGTGCTTAACCTTGAAATAAATTAGTGAAACCAACTGCAAACGAGAAATTGCAAACAACCGAATAGGAATGTCTGGAGTCAGAATAGCACGGTAATCTCGAACAAACAAAATCTAACCAAAAGTCACAGCGCATGCCAAGCCTGCAACTAAAATTGAAACGGGAATCCAATTCCTTCAAAAATTCTGCTCCAAACAGAAAAACTAAACGAAACAAAGATCTTCTCACAACAAGCGTCAACATTTACCTGCAACAAACTCTACCCACGTAAGAAAACGACAATGAAGGTGAGTAAAAAAGCCGAAAACCAATAAAAAGAGAAAGAAAAAGCATCAACAAGCCAACAAGGAGTGTTACTGTAACATTTAAAAAAGAAAACGAAAATGAAGAACTCACTAAATAGCAAGAAATCCTCGACCTTTCTATTTTGTTCCTCAACGATTCCCAGAAAGAATCGAAACCCAGCTGCTCTTTCTTCCTACAGATTCTCTCTCTCTCAAAAACTCTCACGCACACACACACTCTGGTTGCTGGTCATATTCGCTTGAAGAGTTGACACATCGAATCATGGTGATGGGTCTGAATAGTGGGCTTTTATAGTGTCAAATAAATAATAATTTCCTTTAAATTTTTTTGGTAAAAAGGGGAGGAGAGAGGAAGAAGCATGTGGGGCCTACAACAGTAGAGCAAGAATTTCTTAGAGAGAGGGAGAGGATATAAGTCGCCAGTTTGGTAGGACAGAGATAGAGATGGAGCTGGAGACAGTAGAGACATGAAACCGAAACCGCCAACGGCCGTTTCTGCACGTGTTGTTATTTCGAAACAAATATGGCGTCTCGCTCTTACTTTCGTTTTGTTTTTTTGTGAGTTCGGCAATTCGGCTCCTCTTTTTCTTTTTTTCTCTGCTTTTCTCTCCCTTCTCTAATATAATTTCTTACAGGGTTATATTTGGAAAATTACTTTTACTACTGTTCTATATTTTGTTTGTATGTGAATTAATATTCTTATTTGGCTCTTGAACATTTTCTAACTTTGGCCATCTTATTTAATACAACGTCTTCTAATTACCTCGCAAAATCTAATAAAATGGTTATATGAGAATCATTATTAATGACATAAAGGATTTTATTTCAATTTTCTTGTTCACAATTGATTTATGCTTAATAGTATACAAATGCATGATTTATTAGATAGCATTATATGCACCATTACGGTTTGTTTAGATCTAGAAACTATTAACTATGAAGCAAAGTTCTCTTAATTTCGTGAATCTGTTTATCAAGAACCTTTAGTAAAATTCCGATGATGCGTTAAATCTAGAAAGATCAAATAATATATAATTTTATTCCTATTTAATAGTGAGATTGTTTTTGATAAACTCATATGCAATATGTTAAGTGAAACTATTTATCATTTAACTAAATATCGAAACCTTCTTTTTTTTTGTTTAGAGATTTATAAAAATTTCAAATGTTCATTACTACCTTTTTCTATAATAACGAGGATATTAATAAGATTATAGATTACAATTGTATAATTTTTATGTGAAAATGAAACCAATTTCCTATTTTCGTGATAATCATTTTTATTGTTCTTAACATAAATAATAAATTGTTAGGATTTAAAATATTTTAATATAATAAAACATGTTATATTAATTTATATTTATATTTAATATACTTAAGTACAAAGTTTTTATATAAAAGCCGCCTCAAATAGAAAAAGTTAGAACTCTTTCACTTCTAAACTCTCTCAAGAAGAGACATTGAGTCTATATTCGGTATATAGAGTTCTTCACTAATGTCGTGTTAATTAAGAAGATTGTTTTAACAAGTTTCATAACTCACGATTCATCCCAAAAGAAAAATTTTGGTAGGAAAATATATTTTATTAATTATAATATTTTTATGAAATCAATCATGACCTTCGTTTTTTTTTTAATGTCTAAATGGTTCAAGTTCTTCCTCTAATTAGATCTCAAATTATATAAGTGTTTTTT
>JAOQMS010000007.1:22491663-22501915 GCA_027563885.1 Erythroxylum longipes
AAAAAAGGGAATCAACGAAAAGCATTTATAAAATGCGTGAAAGGATAGAAAAAAACACTTATATAATTTGAGATCTAATTAGAGGAAGAACTTGAACCATTTAGACATTAAAAAAAAACCGTATATATATATATATATGAAAAAATATAGATATTTATTTATTTATATTATCATTTTACTCAAAATTATAATTACTACTATTTATTTATTCTTTATTATATATTTATTTGGCTTTTTTCTCCTTCCTTCTTACCTGCTTAACATGGGTCATTTAGAAACAGTCTCTTTATTAGTTAGAAATAAGATTGTGTACTACTAAACTTCTGCAAATTTTGCACTTAAGCAGAATTTACAATAGGTATTGTTATTGTTATTTGTTTAAAATGCCTGTTTGTATATATTTACACTAAAAACGAGTTTTTCTTTGATTGAAAAGATATTTCAATGGTATGATTTTTTATCCTCATATGTTTTTGTAAGACAATTTTGCCCTTAGGGGCAATTTTGTAATTTTCACATATGATGGTCAGTTATTAATTGTAATTTTGGTTTTTCAATAAATTACCGATTATATTACGAAATTTGATCCAAATAAGGGTAATACAGTGACACAATAAATGGTCTAGACTAATGGATCGAAGTCTGGGTAGAAAATGAGTCGCTTTTAGTATAGACCTGGTCCATATCGACTTTGTGATGGGGAAGCCTGATATGGAAGCTATATAACTAGGTTATGGTCTCCTGCAGTTGCTCAAATCATTCACCAGCATTTAGAATTCTGACCCGTTAAGAGGGCTCATGTTTTGAGAACACTGCAGAAAGGCTTAGACCACGTGTCGGTGAATATTTTCTATAAAGGTCCCGAGGAGATTTGAGCTCGTTTGGCAGCCGAAATCAGCTTCAGAACACAGGATGGAACCAAAATAAGATATTCTGCATTTCTTTGTTTTTAATCCTTTCACTACCGATTCTAGGTACGTAATAAGGTCGGTTCTACGTATTACACGTGGTATCAGAGCAGTTACGTGATCGAATTGTCGGAAAAGAAGGTTTTTTCAGTTTTTCATCTCATATGGTTTTTCTCTGTCTTTTATTCGTTTTTTGATTTTTTTTACATAAATAATTACGTAGAAGTGGTATACATAAGGTTATCCATGAAAATCGGGTCTAAAACGGGCCAAGGGCGTGTGTAGTCGCTACAGTGGAAGAGGTGAGGCAGTGCGTATGGCGGGTGCAATGCATGCGCCAATCGCGTGCGACCACGTCTCTCTAACAAGAGCGCGACAGGTGGCGCGCGTGCGTTGCACGCTCGGGATGCAACTTGCTCTCCCATTGGCGTCATGCTGTCATGGCTATTATCAAGGCTAGAAGTGGACTGTATGAGCTAACACAAGACAGCCTACTACCCTCAGGAACACTGAAAGGTCCTTCCCTAGAATTTTACAAAACTCAGAATGTTGTGTGTCAAGTTTCTGGTTCTCCAAATACTTGGCATAGTAGATTAGGGCATGTGTCTAAGGAAAAGATGAAACATATCAATGAAATTACTTTTCTCAATTGTGACTTGTCCGACTGCCAGATTTGTCCTATGGCAAAACAACATAGAAGACCCTTTCCTAAGCTCAGAATACAAACCACTAAACCCTTCGAAATCTTACACATGGATCTATGGGGGCCCTACAGGGATCATAATTCTTTCTAACTGTTGTGGATGATTTTTCAAAAGCCACCTAGAATTTCTTACTTAAACACAAAAACCAAACACAGTCTACCATAACCCAGTTCATCAACACTATTGAAAAACAATATGATGCCAAAATTATGAAAATACAAACAGACAACAGGAGGGAATTCATAAGCCATGAATGCAGACAATTATTTGCCAAAATGGGAATAATGCATCAAAAGAGTTGTCCATACACACCACAGCAAAATTGGGCAGTAGAAATCAAGCATAAACATTTACTACAAATAACAAGAGCTCTACCATTCACAGCAAACTTACCTAAAAAATTCTGGGAAGAAGCTCTTCTCACTGCCACCTACCTTTTGAATCGAATACCAACCAAAGTCCTGCAATGGAAAACACCATATGAAAAACTCTTAAACCAAGCTATGAACATCTAAGAGTCTTCGGATGCCTATGCTTTGCCCTAGATAAGATACCTAACAAGACAAAGTTAGATCCAAGATCTTTGAAATGCATTTTCCTTGGATACATGCCACATTACAAAGCCTACCGAGTTATGGACATAGACTCCAAAACCATTTTCAGCTCAAGAGACATAACTTTTCATGAACACACTTTTCCCTTTACTAAAACACCAACAAAACCCGATCAAAGCCCCCCACCATTATTCCCTTATATCACTACAGATGATGCAGTAGCAATAAGATAAGATGATATGCCAGGACCCTCAAATTCACAAAACACAGAAATTGCACCAGTAACTTTATACACACAGCCACAACCAGATGTCACTATTCCCCAAGAGACTACCACCATTGACCATGTAAAGAGAAGCTAGAGAATACATAACACGCCCAAATACCTTGATGACTATGTCCTCCAAGCATCTGCTCATCACTCCACTTCTGTCCCTGATAATGTTAACCACATCTTTAAGTTTGTTGACCCTGCAGGAACAGTAGCAGAAGAGGATTCAAACTTCCATGTTACACATAAGCAAGGCTACAAGGAATTCATAGGCAATGTATCTACAGTCTTTGAACCACTATCTTATGAAACTGCAAGTCAAACACAGGAGTGGGTGGACTCTATGAATGCCCAACTAGCAGCTTTAGAAGACAACCAAACCTGGGTTTTGACACAATTACCTAAAGGAAAGAGGGCTATAGCATCAAAGTGGGTGTACAAAGTGAAATACAATCTAAATGGCACAGTAGACAAATTGAAGTCAAGATTAGTAGCCAAGGGGTTCAAACAAAGTGAAGGGGTAGACTATTCGGAGGTATTCTCCCCTGTAGCTAGAGTTGTGACAATTCGGATACTCCTAGTTATAGCTACTGTTGTGAAATGGCCTATCCTACAATGTAACATAAATGATGCCTACTTACAGGGACACCTAGAGGAAGAACTATACATGCTACCACCACAAGGTTACAGCAAAGCACAAGCAGGAGAAGTTTGCAAACTACTGAAGTCTATTTATGGCCCCAAACAAGCAGGCAGGCAGTGACACAAGGAACTAACTACGAAACTCAAGGATATGGGGTTCAACAGATCAGAAGCTGATCATTGTCTATACACTAGAGGTCAAGGTATCAGTTTCACTGCCATCATTATCTACGTAGACGACATCCTCATAACTGGAGCAACAGAAGAGTTTTTAAACACAGTAAAGCTAAACCTTAACAAAGAATTCACAATCAAAGACCTAGGATATGTGAAATTCTTCCTAGGAGTTGAAATTGCAAGATTAGAGGAAGGGATGATCCTCAGTCAAGGCAAATATATCAGGGACATTCTACAAGAAACAAACCTACTCAATTGTAAAGCATGCGTGACACCTATAGTTCTAGGAAAAAAACTTACCCCCGATGACGGTGAACCTCTCAAGGACCCAGAACGCTACAGAAGACTCGTCGGCCGACTATAATACTTGAACTTCACCAGGCCCGACCTCACCTACATCACGCAACAGCTCAGTCAGTTCATGAGCACACCTAGACAACCCCACTGGGAAGCCGTGAAGCACGTCCTCAAGTATCTTAAAGGGACACAAAATCAAGGTTTGTTTTACGCATCAAACTCAACCCTACAACTCACTGCCTATTCTGATTCGGACTAGGCAAGCTGTGTGTTCAGTAAAAAGTCCCTAACTGGGTATTGTGTATTTCTCGGTCGATCTCCGATCTCCTGGAAAACAAAGAAACAATCGATAGTTAGTAGATCTTCGGCGGAGGCCGAATACAGAAGCCTAGCTTCAACTACATGTGAGTTAAAGTGGATTGTTCAACTTTTAGGGTGTTTTCAGATAAACAAACAGGAAGCCATACCTCTATTCTACGACAATCAAGCTGCGATTCACATCTTAAAGAACCCCGTCTTCCACGAGAGGACAAAACACCTGGGGATCGACCTTCATCTAGTGCGCGACGCGGTGGATCTAGGGTTCCTAAGCCTCCAACATGTTCGAAGTCTTCATCAGCTAGCCGACTTGTTGACGAAGCCACTTACCGCACACGTGTTTACCTCTTTACTCATCAAGCTCGGATCCATTCTCTGCGGGGCTCCAACTTGAAGGGGGGTGTTAAAGACCCATAACACAATATGGGCCGACCCATAACACAATAACTCACGAAATCACACAACTATCTCACTTGTTCCGTCCCCCATCTGTATTTGTACAACTCTCCAGATCACTGTAAATATTCCCTTAGCTGTCATTTCTGTTACAAAACCTTCTAGAATGTAGACCAGATAGCAAATAGAATTTCTTTAGCTTTTCCTATAAAGTCTTTCGTTCTGTATACACAAAAGACATGATGAAATGAGAATATTTCTTCATCTACCCTAGAAAAGTTTTCAAAGTTTTTATCAGAATAAGTACTTCTACTGATGTGGATTTTTTTCCTTGTTTGAACTTCATAAAGATATACTCGATTCCTATGTAGTTGTAGCAATATCAAACTTGTTATCATTTTTTACGTACTAACATTTATGCAAATGCTAAAATTGGAAGATTTATTCCGGCATCTTTTAACGGACTAAATTTTATATCATTATAATAATTTGTAAGATTTATTATAATAATATATATGTATGTGAGTGATTGTAAAAAGATGCACAAAGTAAATTGTAAGCTTATTTTTTACTTAAAAATGGAGTTCTTCAACGTAAAAAACTATCTAAAAGTAAAAAATATCGACAGAAAAATCATCTAAAAGTTTACACAAAGTGTCTAAAATAGCATTTATGTGTCTAAGAAAACTGTCGAAAATGTATATTTTCGACACATCTATGTGTAAATAGATTTTCGACGCTTAGATTTTTGAAACTTAGATGCGTAAAAAATGTATGTTTTTTCGACGTATCTATGTGTAAATAGATTTTCGACGCTTAGATTTTTGATGCTTAGATGCATAAAAAATGTATGTTTTTTTAACGCATATATATGTTTAAGAAAACCTTCGAAAATAGTTTTTGTGAAGCTTGTTTTTTTATGCTTTATAAAGCATATAAAATTATTTTATGACACAAAAAAGTGTCTAAAAATTTCACTTTTTGTGCAATTAAACTTCATATTTTGTTGTAGTGTATGGAAGCTATATAAATAAGTTATGGTCTCCTGCAGTTGTTCAGATCATTCACGTGCATTCAAAACTCTGACCTGTTAAGAGGGCTCGTGTTTTGAGAAAACTGTTGAAAAGCTAAACCACATGTCGGTGAACGTTTTTTATAAAGGTTCCGGGAAGATTTGAGTTCATTTGGCAGCCAAAATTAGTTTTAGAATACAGAATAGAACCGAAATCAAGTATTTCGCATTTCTTCATTTTTAATCTTGTCACGATCGATCCTGAGTACGTAATAAGGTATATTCTACATATTACAATTTTGACTCAGGAAATAAATAAATAAATTTAATTCTATTTATTTAGACCCCCTGCATCTATGGATGGAATTCATGTTATCCAAGCTTAATTTTTTATGCATTATCATTAAAGACATTGTCCGCACCAATAGTTAATCTATGTGTGGGTTTTATTGAGGTTTGGCATGTAATCATTGAGTCTTTTTTGGAGTCATGGGTTCAATGTGACGATGATGCTTTCAGCCGATATAATCTAAAATTCCAAAAATGAGTAAAACACAAAATAAAGACTAATAAAAAAAGCATCTCCGTTTATGGGTAAACAACCTGGATAAACACAGGCTTTAGAGAGACACTACAATAAAGAAATCACACTTAAAGCATGAGATGAGAGGGGTAATAATTAATATTCCTCTTATTCTTCTTTCCGATTCACCTTTAGTTTTCCTCTTTTGACCAAAATTGTTTGTATTATTCAAACTTTACAAACACCGATGAAACCGTCGCCTTGGCTTTTTGATGGAATGGAACACAAATCCACGTGCTTGTGATGTAATTATGTTGTTCTTTAGCATTTGATGCTTTCTCTCTTAGTTTTCACATTTGCCTTTATTTTACTCTCTCCTCTTTCACCTTTCCAAAGGTGTCTGTCTGTACCATGTTTTCAATTACATTTAAGTTGACATATAATTTACATGACGCATAGTTTTGTCTTACTAACTAAATTTAAACAAATATATATCTAATAATTATGCTTTAGGAAAAGTGCTACCATTTTTTTTTTCTTCTTCTAATGATGGTTTCTAAGGATTGTGGGAGTAAGGGTAATGTTAAGTACGATACAGATAATTTAGAAAATTTAATTAGATTGTGAGCTTGATGTATAGCTCGTAAGTAGTTGAGTGGGTCATCTTGATGGCCGATTAATCATTAATTTGAATGATAATTTTGTAGAAGTGGAACTCATTAAACTAATTAACCAAAAGCATCATTTTTCTTAGAATCTCAATAATTCCATTTATTTATTTTTGTTGCAACTGGCTAATTCTAATCAGATTATCATTGAGGAAGGACAAGGGGGCTAGAATATCCTCGTGTATATATATATGTATGTATATAATCAGAAAGAGAGAGAGAGAGAGAGAGAGAGAGAGAGAGTCCTTTACAGACTCATGTATCTCTCAGTCGCATTTTCTTCCTCAACCACCGACTGGCTTTCATGCTTCAAGGGTTTTGACAGTTCTCTGGCCCACTTATGTAGTATCACCATTTGGCTCCTTAGCTTTCCAGGGTTCGACACCTCTCTCTATCTCTTTGTACATCTACACATACAGTATAAACACATGCGCGCAGACGCACCGAGACAAAGTTTGTTCCTGCATGCACCGACTCCTTTCAAGCTCTCTCAGGGCTTTGACAGCTCTCTATTTCTCTCATATGCATTCAAACTACTAGGAAGCACTAAATGCCTGTCCATAGCTCTTTAATTAGGTTTGTTTGATACCTCTCTTTCTGTTTTCACTCTCTCACTGACACAACACACAGACATGCAATCCTGTTTTCTTCCAAATGGCTTCCAGTTCTTGGTGGTTGTTGTTGTTGAATCGGGATTTTATACATTCAGGCGTCGGGCTTAGTACTCCGAAGCAAGATTTTTTTTTGTTTGCTACGGCTTCAATGGACATTTAATGCATTTATCGTAGGTGGCGGTGCTTCAGCAAGAGAAGAGCATACCTGTGGTGTGCTCTTCCTCTTAGTGAATTGTTTCCTAGTAATGACAAAAGAATGTAGTGCTCTAGTTACGAACAGAAGATTATTGATGGAAGTTTGACATTTTTGGATGGGAAGCCATTAATATAGGGGAAGAAGCAGCGGAAGCCCATTCAAAAAGTTTGTTGGATACATATATCCAATGGTTCTTCTTCTGTTAAATGTTAGTCGGGTTAAACATTAACCGTAGAATTGACCAAATTGGATTCAGGAACAACTGATTGATGTTTCGACCAATTAATGTAAGCATTTGTACATAGAACCCCTACCATATTTGGCAACGCAATGAGTGGATTCAGGATTGCCATTGTAATAAAAGTTTTGCATTTTACGAAGATTTTCAAAAAGGAAAATAATCTAAAACCAAAACATGACACGCAACTACACTATTCCTTACAAGAACTGTCATGACCGGCCCGCCCCTCGAACACCAAGGCCCAGATGAAGAACAATTTGATGATTCGGTGCCGGCAACAATGACGTGACTTTTAAAAAGACTAGACTGGAACGCTGCGATGAAGGGAATATATCCAAATTCTACTGGAAATATTTTCTTTAAGAGGAGTTTCAGATTTCTGGCAGAAGGGCGACGATACTGGACTTTCTCATACCCTACTCTTATAAAAAAAATAAAATAATAATAAAAATTCTTATTATGTTTCGTTTTTTATTTACAGATATAAAGATCATTTTTTTATTTTATCAGGGGGGGGCCCGCTCGTTACCCTTAAAGGCAGTACCACTACAACCAATGCCAAAACCATTCATCATCTTAAATGAATAATTTCTTTTAATCGTCCACTCAAGGGATTTTTAAACCTCTTGCCAATTAGGATTAGGAATAAAGAATATAATACGCATATTTCTACGACTTGCCGAAGATGACATGCTAAAGTTGGCATAAAACAGCCGTTGCTATAGAACTTTTGTAGCTTAACACCTATATTTTCAAGCCCTTAACTTTGTAATTTGTTATTATGAAATTTAGTCCATACGTCGGAACAAGAGCATTAGACAACAACTTTACTACCCCTTAACTTTGTTCTTACTCAAAAGTGAAACAACGAAAACCAAGACTGGTAAACATCTCCATTTTTCAAATTTAGAACTTAATTGGTTTGGAGATCCTAGGATTTATGTTTTTGATTTTCAAATAAACACAATCTTTCAACAAGTTTATTATAAAAATTTAATTATTATTCGAATTATTTCATTTATTAATTAAATAACATTAAATCGAATGTTTGCATTATGATTTGATTTGAACAATCAATTGATTCTTTTAAAAATCTTTATAAGAAATTAAATTTGCAGCTTTATCTAATCACGGATACAGGTCATTGTAACTAATAACCTTAAAAGTAAGATTAACATATCAATTTTTTTTTTTTGAAAAAGTAACGTATCATTTGTCGTTCTGTATTTGTAATCTCATACAAGAAAGACAAAAGGATTGGACAAAAGCACAACACGTAGGAAAGCACAACGTAGTTGTCTGTAATGCTCGTAAATGCCGAGTGCTCACAGCAATTATGGCATTGGAAAATATGTATGGTATCATTGTGTTGCTCTAGTGGTGGAAATTTTTTATGAAGGGCTCAAAGATGGCAGAAGCAGGAGCTTTGGTAGGATTAGGTACATGCAAAAGAACTTGCTAAAGTGACACTAGCATATATAATTCAAAATACACAACAGAGACATCATGCATGATGTGTCAACCAAAACTTTATGGCCTGGGAATTCCCATATAATATTTATGTGATGGAATTGAAAGGCAAGGATAACAATAGATAAAATGCTGTCCTTCGTTAAGTATTATCTTTCTTCTAAACCAAATGAATTTAGAAGAATTAATAGAGTTTTCTGCCATGGGAGAGGCGTGAATGCAATTTGAAAGTTGAAAGATTATCTGTTTCTTTTAAAATATTAAGCTTTTTATTTCCTTTTACATATCAACAAATTAATGCTAACTTTTAGATATTTCAGATTTATAAAACTATATATTTTGTATCCTGTTTACAAAATGCACAAACTAAAAAGATTAAACAAAATGCTAATTACAAACATGAAATAATATTATAAGATTCAAATAATTCACACACACACATGCGCGCGCGAAATTTTAATGAGCAATCGTACCAACAAGGCTAACGGGAAAATCTCAACCTTGAGGTGGCGATATCACCTTTCTATTTCCTATTCTTTCTTTCGCTTGCTTATTGGATTACATGTATTATTAGTGCTAGTGTTTTTGGAGATTAATTTGATTTTGAAGATTCATTAAATGTTGTGAAGCTACTACTTTTGAACATGGATTTGTTTTGAGATTGTGAACTTGTTACGCGTACAAAGTCTTTTTAATTGTACTACAAGCATTAAAAAAATCATGAAATTGATTAAAGTTTAACAATTATGGATATAGTAGCTAATTTGTGCATCGTTACTTAGAATTTTATAAAAGTTTTATTTTAGTTATATCTATACAAGTTATTATTTGATTGGAATATAGATGATTCTAAAGCTTAACTTGGTATATAAATGTCATTGATATTCAAAATCCTTGAATTGAGGAATATAGGTGATTTTCTTAGAAGTTAAAATAATTATTGTCAAAACTTTAAAGGGAGAACAACCAAAGTTATGAATACCGTACTGGGTTCGATATCGGATTGAGTTTTGAAACGGAACTGTACCGATACCGGTCAGTACCGGATACCGTTTCGGGTAATTTTTTAAATTTATAAAATAGTCCCTAAAATTTTTAAAATTTGCAAAACAGTCCATAGTGATATATTGTACAGTTGTACTGTATACTTTACTAGTTTACTGTTTACATCAACCATGCTTTCCAAAATCTTAATAATAAATAATAATGACAATTAATATGAAATAACAATAATTTTTAAATATTTTACATATAAATAATA
>JAOQMS010000007.1:22504616-22522084 GCA_027563885.1 Erythroxylum longipes
ACTCCACAAAATAATCCCTTAAGGACCTCATAATTTATTTAAATCATGCTTATTCCTCAAGAAAAAAAATTAGGGGGCCAACACTGTCTATATGAAATTTTTCTAAATTTTTCTAAATTGCTTTAATTAAATTTCTAAGGATACATAAGTCAGAATTTCATTGCAGGTGAAGATACTAATAAATAATTATAGAGATGATGAGCTATATTCTTTTAGATATGATAGATTTATATTATTTCAACTACCTATTCTTCTATAAATTGTGTAAAAGAGAAGCTAACATTCTTTATAGATAACTCTTATAGCTATTAGCGGAATTCCAAAATATCTGAAAGGAAGGATTTCAAGCTTCAGTCATGCTATATTAGGGATGGCAATAGGTTTCCTAAAAGTTTTTGCTTAGGCTCGGGTTTACGTTTAAGGCGCTTAAGATTGATCAAGCCCATGTAGTCGAAGCCTAGTTTGAATAAATTTTTTATTTTTAAATTTAAAAATAGAAAAAAATATCATTTTAATCAAAATGATGTCATTTTGTCTATAGATTTTGGGCTTTAGGTTAAGTCGGACCAAGGTAGCCCAAGCCCAAGCTCACCCCAAAGTTATAAAAATTGAAATAAACTCAAGTTAGGCCTAAAGCTTGTTCAAATTAGGCTAGTCCCAAACTTAGGTGTCATCTCTAGCTATGTTGGCTTTATTCTTTTGCTTGGTTAGGGTTGCAACGTCAAATATAGATCTTGTTCTTATTTTTGTTGCCTGTTAAACCTAAAAGAGCATTAAATTACTACATCATTGTAATAAGTATACTGGTCGAATTTCCATCCACTCCACTTAATATGATTAAATCATCTATAAAGGAACGATGGTTTAGCTTAATAGTTTAGCATTTATAGTGGAATTTGAAATTCCCTATATTACTGGTGTTCCTTTTAAGCAATCTTAACAATACGTCATTGCAATTTGTAAATAGTTTGTCCACTACATACTTTGAATATTTTGGTGGGTTCTACATTGATGAAGATGCTAATAAAATTGTTTATGATACAAAATTTAATCAACTTGATAGATTGTGATGGATATCCAAGAACTTCCATTGCATTAAAAATGAACCCCTATCTAACAAAGCCAAATGCTTTCCATTTTCATTGTAAAAATCCTTAGGGTTTTATTTCTATGATAATCCTTGATCAATTCTTGCAGCAAGAGAATATTGTCTCTCATGCTCCTCTTTTGGATGAATGTTCCCTTATTTGGATTAAAAATTGATGTTAAGGAACTTTTCAATCTAGCATCCATCATTTTATAGATTATCTTATAGAACACATTACAGTATGATATAAACTTGTAATTTTACAAGTTGGAGTGATTAGACTTCTTTAAAATGAGGAAAATATAAGTTTTATTCATTTACTTAAGCATTTTACCCTTTTAGAGGAGTTCCAGTATGACTTATAAAATACAATCTCCCACTAGATTCCATGTTTTCGAAAAGAATATTGCATTAGTCCCATTAAGTCTTAGTGCTTTTTTAGGATTCAAGCTGAAGACAGCTACTTAGTCTATTGCCTTCTTTGAATATTTTTGTGGGTCCTCCATTACCGAAGATGCTAAGAAAAGTGTTTATTATACAAAATTTAATCCACTTGATATATTGTAAGAACTTCCATTGCATTAACGTTAAACCCCCATTTCACATAGTCAAAAGCTTTATATATGTCCATTTTCATTGTTCAAATCTATAGGGTTTTGTTTATATGATAATCCTTGATCAATTCTTACATCAAAAGAATATTGTCTCATATGCTCCTCGTATCAATGAATGTTCCTTGACTTAGATTAATAATTAATCTTAAGGTACTTTTCAATCTGGTAGTAATTAATTATATATTTATTCAATAAGACTTAGTGATTAATGATACGAAAAGGCTTAAGATACTCACTTTAGTTCATATATGGTTTTAGGTACATTTTCGAAGCGAAAGAGCTAAAGTGAGTCGAAAGCACTATGTTTGAGCCGTTTTTCAAAGATTCACACTCACTTGTCTTCACGGAGTAAGAACGAGAAGGATTAGAGCAAAAGGAGACAAGAAAATACAAAAAATGGAGATTATCACAAGTTATGGCCATAAGATGCATCTTACAATCAGGCCATGAGTGGGTGTCTCATGGCCACTGCCAGCTGTCCCAAACCCTACTTTTTGGTATAAATACGTTGTTTGACAGAAGAAATGTTATGAATCGTTTGGGGAAATGTTTTAAGGGTTTCGAGAGGATGAAGAGAGGTAAAGGTCGACAACCTTGGTGACCCATAGAGGGATAGCTTCCCAATGCCAAATAACCCGATTAAGCATTTCTCTCATTGTTTTTTGTTCTTTCTCTTAGGGATTGATTATGTTATCCTATGTTTAATGTTTAGGTGTGCTGTGCAATTAGAAATAATTTTTCCGTGGACTTCCAAAAATTTGACAAATGTGCTAACCCGGTTAGGAAAATTTAATACTCGAATTGAACACCCACTATCGTTTCGGCAGACATAAGCCACATACGGGGAGACCCGCACGTATGAGTTTTAGGGCGATTTGGTCGAAAGATCGACCGACGCCCACCTGAATAAAGGGACTAAGAAATTAATGGAGTACAAAACTTATCTTAAAGCTTTTCGACATTGATAGGCCTAAGCATGACCAATCGCGAGTAGCCCTTTCTCTTCTCTTATTATACAATTTACCGAATTCAACTGGTTTCCTAGTGTATAGAAGGGTTTGGGCCCTAGTTGCTAGCTCTATCCCACCCAGTTTGGTCCTTTTGATCAATGAGTCTCGCTCTTTGATCAAATGAAATATTTTCACTGATCTGCTAAAAGAAAAGGCCTTTGACTGATGGCATTTTGTTACCACACAATACTGATTTCCATTTTGGAAAAAGTAACCTGTACCTACACTAGAATCTTAGATCGCGGTTATGTCTCTCAGTCTGCTCTTTCCTTTCCATTTCTCCACGTCTAGGGATTTGAGAATTTGGAGTGCCCGGTGAATCTATTCTTATGGAGTTTTACCCTTTTGTCTAGTTTCCTTTTTTTCCTGTTTTCGTTCACATGGCTTTCGGGCTCAAGATGATTTAGATTCGACTCTTGCTATTTATCATGTTGGATAGAACCCCTATTTCCTAAGTTAATATTTCAATCTAGTAAGGTGTATAACGATAAGATGGTGTTCCTTTGAATAGAATCTTTTTTCTCTCCTGTCGGACTCCCTTATTCCAAACTCAACAGTGGCAACTAAACATGAGGGTTGCGCTCGTTGCCAGACTTAACCCAACACCTTACGGCATGAGCTGATGATATCCATGCACCACTTGTATCCATGTTCTCGAAGGCACCCCTCTCTTTCAAAAGGACCTTCACTCTTACAAGATTGGAATCGTCTTGTCTGATTTTAAGACTTTACGACAAGTCAAGAAGGAAAACTGTCCAATTGGTCTTTTGAATAGTTAGCGCTCTGTGGGAAGACATGGTGGTCCTTTAGAAAAGAAGGATATAAGAAGTCATTTTTTGAGAAAGGAACGTTCATATGTTAATTGTGATGTTACAAGGATAAACTAGTTGGTTATTCAAGGATCTTTGTAACTTTCTCGTTTCAATAAGAGAAAGGTGGATTCGAGCTTGAAAATTTGAAAAAAAATCTAAATTTATCATCATCATTTGACAAAGAGGGCAATCTCGCCTCCGAACCATCAACCTAGAGTAAAAAATCTGCTTTAGCCCCAATTCCCTAAACATTGATTAAGTGGTTGAACTGAGGCCAACTTATCTTGCTACGGGAATGTTGGGAGGATGATCAAATAAGTTCCATTTTTGCTTTACCAAGGATCACAAAGATGCACAGAGAAAGAGAACGAACTTCATAAACTTCATATATCCCTTTTCTACTCAATCCAGAAAGAAGATCGGATGTTATTCTAGTTCGTCTCTAATTTTATGAAACTATTCCTTAAGCAAGGCAGTCAATAAGTCATCAAACCTTATCTTTCTTCCAATTGGAATTCATTTAGAGCCTTCTGGCCAAGGCTAAAAAAACGTGGCTTAATCATGCCATAATTCCTTGTCCCAGGGGTGTGGTAAACATTTTGTAACTGGACTAATCAATCCGTTTGACCTTGTGTGGTAGGTAAAAAAGAAGCGTAGATCTCACTTATTCGTGGCGATTACTGGTTTCGAATCATTAGGGATAACATAACCTAAGTTAAATGATCCGAGCTTATGTGGCTATTGCCTTGATTAATTTGTTCTCCTAATTCGTAATGCAGCTATCTAATTAAATCTAGAGAGCTTGTTCTAGGTTGTTCGATAGTTAGGTTTAATTAAAGAGCTCTTTTTAATTAAACAAGACATAAGGGAAATCTAGGGTTAATAAAGCTTATTGTTAAACTACGATTAATAGTTGCTAGGAGAGGTATAAGAACAACAATTTAATAAAATATGTTCAACTATAAGTAGGTCGAGGTTGAACCAATAACCAGGTCCTTAACGAATTCATCACTTTCATCATTTTTAGGTTGTTTGATTTAATTTGCTTTTGTTAGTTTAGTTTCCTTTTATTTTCTTATTTGAAACAACCAAACATCGCTGTTCCATAAACTTAAACATCGATTCTTTTCATTTCAAAAGCTTAATACACACTTTTTGTGGGATGGACCTAAACTCACCACTGCTATAGTTGTAGGTCTAGTTATTTTGAGTAATGTTACGACATGCTACTTCAATTTTAGTGTTGTTGCTAGGGAATGTGGCGCTTTGGTTTTTGTTCTTGAGTTTAATTGATGTTTTGTATATATTTTTTTGTAATTAGTTTCTTTTCAGTTATTTCTTGATCTTTTCATTTTTTGTTTAGTGTTTGTGTGTTAAGAAAAAAATTAAAATTACATGGACGAAAGTAATTTTTTCTATAACTCATATTCCCAATCTTATAACCATATTTAGAGTGATCATACAAACTTTAGTTATGGATAGGATAATCAATATAATTACTTCTTTGATAGTATGTAGGACACACAACAATTCTCGCATGGACCAGAAGATTCTTATTACGACTTAGTTTTATCTATAGAAGAGCTAGTTAATGTTGTCCTTACTAACACTTTACAATGTTAGCAGGAGGAAAGAAAATTTTGGTCTAGCTTCCAAGATTTAGAGTGACAACAAAACTCAGGTACATTTCTAGAAGAATCGGTTAATATTGTTGCTGCTAATACTTTGCAATTATAGCAGTTCCAGGAGGATATGATACAATTCCATCAAGATACAATATCTAGACTCTAAAAATTGGCAAACCAGGTGGGTCAGCTACCAGAAGCTATCAACCACCTAGCATCACAAAGTGAAGAGGTGGAGTTATCTCAACTTGAGGTGTACTCAAGGGACTTTAGTGTAGAGGCCTTACAGAGTGAGAAGGAGCTTGAGAATCTTGAGAGGACTACTCAAGGCATTGCTTGTGTCGAAGAAGTGGAGAAGGCGCTCGAAGCAGAAAAGGAAATATCATTTAGCTCAGAGGTAAATGATGAGTCCCTTATTTATTTAATATTAATCCTTCACCTTTACATAGCAGATTAAAGGAATTAAATGAGGTCGAAAAAGGTGAAGAGACATTTGAGATATTCCAAAAGCGATGGGACTCAGTAAAGATTGGAAATCTGAAGATAGGGAAGACGCTGGAGGTGAATAATCATCAACTTAGGCTCTATCTTGAAAAAACCTCACATTGAGAGAGAGCATACTGTGATAGTAGAAGATTATAATTTCATCACGTGAGGAAAGTATAGAGTCGAGCCAGCGACATTAAACAAAGGCGTTTCTTGTGAGGCTACCCAAGGGATGTTAATTTCTTTTTCTTTACATTTTCACATTTATTTCTTATATACATGGGTGCTCGTAGTTTTTTGTTTTTACTTGTTTTTAAGTTTTCAGTCCAAAAGAGAGAGAATCAAACAAACAAATAATAATTTTCTTATTTTCTATTGCTTCTAGGACTATATAGTCATTATTAGAGAATGAATTAACTAGAAGAATCCGTGGAAACTTTAGCATGTGCTTTTACTCTTGTGATTGGGCAATGTGCATTATCTTTTAAACAGTAGTGACTAGTGGTAGACATAAGCTAGTGAGATTTTGAGCCATATTAGACTGACACATTCATATCAGTTTATTGTCTTTTTTTTTAATGTGTGACCTTCATGACATTTAAATCCTGACTTTGCTTTGATTTTCTATTCAAGAACACATTTTTATCACATACATTAACATGGAAATGATATAGGCATTATTTGTATTATAAGCTACATAAACCAAATTGCCTACCTATTCATACGATTTTCGTTTTAATAAGCCCCATTACTCTTCATTTGCCTTTTTTTTTGTACTAACCACATTGTATGCTTTAAACTGAACCAAATTCCCTACCCAAGCCTTAAAGCTAGTGGAGCATTTGTTGATTGTTGATGATTATGGATGTACAAGAGTATAAGTGTGGGGGTGTGCATATGTGTGGGATGGTTATAATTATTGGGATGTTATTTTATGTCTTATCAATGAAATTCCCATATTGATGTAGCGTCTTTCAATTTTTGAATGAAAATAAAAAGAATGAAAGTAAAAGAGAAAAGGAATAGAAAAGGAAAAGGAAAAGGAAGAGGCATCCATCATTTTAGATATTATTTTATAGAACACATCACAGTATGATATATAGCTACAACCTTGTAAGTTAGATTGATTAGACTTCTTTAGAATGAGGAAAATATAAGTTTTATTCACTTACTTGAGCATTTTACCCTTTGAGAGGAGTTCTGCTATGACTTATAAGATACAATCTCCCACTAGATGCCATGTTTTCTAAAAAATTTTTGCACTAATGCCATCAAATCTTAGTTGCTTTTTATGATTCAAGATGGAGGAAGCTACTTCTATTTATGCTATGTTAAATGGCTTATATAACCATTCAGCTTGCTCATTATTGATTAAACTAGGTATAAATGTTTTATGTTTATGTAAGGAAGAAAAATTGCTAGTTAGTTTACCAATTATATCTCTAAAGTGGTTAAAAATGATTCTCTTGAACTCATCTTGTCTGCTACAAGTTCTTCTATTAGTGTTGGATAATGAATTTATCTTATTGGTGTTCTTTCTTATTAGGATTGTATTATGAAAATAACTTTTTTTTCTATCCCCATCTTTTAGCCATTACATACTTGATCTTTATCTAGTTAGAGATGAGTGAATCTTTAGGGCTTATATATAATCATCATTGTAGTTTTCTCTTTATAATTCAAGTTTTCACTGTTTAGATCAACATAGAGTTCACTTTTAGCTTTATTTAGAGCATTTATCTCTTCTTGGATGTTTCCTACTATGTTGCTTACCCTTTTATTCAAAATCTTTAATTCCTCTTTAACAGCTTAAAGTCATGCATCTGTAGGCTTCATATACCTCATTGACTATTTGTAATCCTTTAGATGGGGCTTCTACACATCTCTCCATATTAATTAAGTAGGATTTGAATATAAAAAGGATCTTCTTTATTACAAATTGCATTTTCAAGTTATAACCTTCTTAGTGAGTGACCTGAAGTGAGCCTTGCTTACTGGAGCTTGGCTTAGCAATAAATCGTTCAACATAACTCAATCTAACTTCTTCCTAATTAGCTATTTCTTTTGTTATTTATTGCTCCAATTACATAGATTTCCATCTTTCTTTAAGTTAATTGCACCAATTTTGTTAAGAAAATTCCTAAATCAATAATTTTGATCACTCAAGCTTAAATTATCCCCTTCAATCTCATATGAGTAGAATAGTCTATTGAAAAACAAATTTTGTACAATGCTAGGAATTTTTGTGCTGTGGATTGATTCAATTCTTGTATGAATAAATTAAATGGAATACCTAGTATTGATTACTCTTAACAAACCTTTGGATTGTAAGCTACTATGATTTTTCCATTAGTATGGTGCTAATGGTTTGTTATAGTGGTCTAAGATTTCCAAATAATATAAATGCTCCCTTTGATTTTGCTTTCTTTATTTTCATCTTAAGTAAGCCTACCATCATTAGCTTTCTTGGGTTCTGAAAAGGTCAAAAACCCCATGTTACTTTTTAGGAGAGTTGATTCACCTTACATTCCATGTTATATAGACATGAAAGAAGTTATTGTATTATGCTACTTTGAACCTTACCCCTAGCTTTCCTTTTCAGGTCTCCTCCTGCTTCCTAGAGTGGCTTCCACTTTTTCGTTAATGATCTGATTCTTATCAATTGGGTCTATAGCTTGATGAAGTTTTCCATTTGGTATTGAATTCCTTTTATGAATAGGTAATTTCACCTCCTTCATCAATTGCCCTTCTTTACTTATTCACTTCTCTTATGTTTTTTCCGTCATTGATTATGTGTTATCCAAAATGACTTCTTTACTTATTCACTTCTCTTAAGGAAGTACTAAGAAAGTTAGTGATATTAAAAGATTAGTATCTAGTTTCTGAATCCCCCTAAAACCTTAATAGATTGATTTTTTGTTATATAATTGTTTTGTTGCTTTAATGGACCGTGGAGGCTCTTATGGTATGCTAGTAGCTAAATTTGAGTCTATTAACAACTAATCCTAAGGTTTCCAACCAAATTACTCATGTGAAAGTTTATAGGATAACTTTATCGAATTGTGAATCTCTCTATTAGGTTTGACCCTAATGTGGAAGATTTATTCCATCCTATCTCTAGAGTTACAATTAACTGCTTCCAATTACGATAGATCTATTCATAAATAGGATTTCTCAATATCTATATATGAAATCAATTTATGATATAAAATTCTGGATCTATTAGAATATGAATAAAACACGTAATCAGATCACAATATATCAATCAAACTAATTGCATTAATAAAAGAATAAAATCATATTAAAGTATTAACATAGGGTTTGTTTAAACTAAATACTAACAAGACATTTAGTTACACATGATCGAATATGAAATCAAGCATAGATTGAAATAAAACAAATTGAAAACATTGGTTTTATAATTCTAAATCTCCCTAGTTGTCTTATATTGAGTATTCTTGCGATGTAAAGGTTTGATCTTGTATTCCGATGGATCTTTCATTAAATTCTTCATGTCTTCTCACTTCTCCAGATCAAATATCCTTTTAAGTCACCTCTGAGAGTTTTAGATTGTGTACGTCCCTTTCCATTTACCTCCAAAAACATCTTTTATACTAAATTCTAAGGTTTTAGCTTATGCACAATATGATGCATGTATAATAAAAATCTTTGGAAATCGTGAATCTACATTACCTAAGAGACGTGCATGGGCCAATGCACGACTGTGCATCCTTTTTATGCTTCGACTCTTCATTTTATGTTGCGTTTTCTTTCAAATTCTTCTCCTGTAAGTTCGTGAAGGCAATTATACTCTGTAAAACATTTGGACTAAATGAAGTACCAAATATACGATAAAAGTATAATTTATCAAGCAAAAGTACATCAAATATGAGGTATAAATATGTTCAATTATGCATCCATCAAACTTCTCCGCACTTCAGCTTTTGCCTTTCCTCAAGCAATCCATAATAAAAATGTCAATCTTACATATCAATCCCTCATGAATTTTAATCTTTTCATTCATACTATACATCATCATATCCTATTGAATCAAATTAGCATATAAGTAAAATCAAATTATCCTAAAATTAACTTTTCTAAGAAAAATTAATAGTAATGACATCATAATCTCATTCAAGTTAAACGAATTAATCTTCACACCCTTATTAAGAAGTCACTCAATGCACTTAAGTGTTTAAGGTGAAAAGTATCAAAACTTTCAATCAATGCAAAATAGAATTCTTACCATATGTTTGCAGTAAATCACATCTCCACCACTTATATATAAATTATAAATGAAAATTGAAAGGTCTTTATACGTGTTGTAATGAGGCTTAGGTATAGTATGATTGGGATAATAAAAAATTGAAGGAAATTTACTATACAATATATTTTAAGACTTCTTTACAAATACACATAAGTCCTTTCATTGCAACTCTATTAGTACCATAAACTTATTCACAATTTTCTTTCTTTATTTGATCAATCCAATTGTATGTGTTTAGTACCACAATTCAAGAAATATTGGTCCTTTCAAGAATTTCAAATATTCAACTTGAAAAATAGGATAGAGGTTAATATTTGGGTCATAAATGAAAAAGCTAAGGCTCTACTTGGTTATTCCTAATGGTAAATTTAAAGGAGTGGTAATTTTTAAAGAAATAACCTTAAACAAGTTGTTAAATCTATGTGCCTCCATCATGTCAATGCTTCTAATTTAACAAATACAATCTCAATATGCATAATAAAAACAAGTTCTAGAATTATTCTACAACATATGATAGCAGACATGAAAGAATAACAGGAGCTTAAAATTTTCAAAAATTTTTCTCTTAGGCTTAAAGATGGGTATTATATGTGTAAATACTGTACAATATTATTCAACTTGAATATTTCAATGATTATTAAAAATTTGACTTCCAAAAGCATTTTTATTCTAACTCTCATCCTTTTGCATACCAATTCAATCATTATTCAACAATGAAACACAATATTCATGTAAGATTTCAACCAATTCAAGTTATCAGTTCATAAAATTTAATAATCAAGATTACAATAAGCTTAAAGAATTCATTAAAGATTCATTAAACCCTTCCTTACACTTAAAGTTATACATTGTCCCTAAAGTACACAAAATATATAATAAGGGAAAAGTTTAGTGGTACTTTCTTGAATATGATGATTTTGTTCTATTAGATCCATCCAATGTAAAACTACATTGTTGTCAAATATAAAAAAAGAGAGAAAAAGAAACAAAAGCAATAAAACAACACAATTGAAAACAAGAAATAAGAAAATCATTAATTAAAATGTTAGAAAAGACAAAATAATTAATTAAAAGAAAATTAATTAAAAAAGAAATACTATACAAACTAAACATCTGCTTCATCTTATGATCCTGGCTAATCTGATGAAGGAGGGTTCTCCTGGGGATAATACTGGCTAGATGGAGGAGCTGCAAATGAAGTGCTTTAGCCAAATGGTGGGGTTTGGAAATTGATGCCAAGATGGCTCACTATTGAGAGCATCAGCTCTCCCATCCATCCTATCATGGACTGTAACTCTCCTAATTGTCCTACTCTCTCTAGAAGCTCGACCAACTCTAATGGTGGTGGTTGAGGTGACTAGTCTACTATCGACTAATCTGCTGCTTGTTGCTCTCCACCTCTAGCGTTGGCTAGTTAGGTCCCTTAACTTCATGCCGACCTTCTTGTCCTCACTTTAGCACCGGATGAATTAGACAAGCGTATGTTCTAGATGGATAGGCCTACTCACTCATACTTCAAAGGTAGTAGACGTTCACATTACCAATGACTCCCTAGCTGCCTCCTCGACCACTCAAAGTCTGACTCAAAAAATTATGAATGTATCTGAGTGCTGGACTGTGTAAGGTCAAGGCTTTTGTCTTATACGTATCATAGTCATCTTTAGTGCTAAGCCAACTTCAGGAGTGCTATGGTGGCAGGTCATATGGAAGATCAATCCATAAAGCTCAAAACTCTGGTGTCTTTGTATACTCCCCGTCATACAGATCGATGATGATAAAGAACTCAGTATAACTAATTTAGTGCATCTCCTCATTATCCTCAACTGGACTGAGTTAGGGTAATCCCTTTTGTAACATCCTAGCTCCACAGAAAATGTGGAGAGGACCTCCAAAGTTAGCTCTCTATATGAAGGTTCCACGATTTCAAATAATTGAGACCACTCTCCTACATCTACCAACTCTCTTACCTGTTGAGCAAACCTAACCTGCTTTAAAGCCTCCTAGTCGATACACCGATTAGCTCCAAACTTCTTATCCTTCAATCTTTGATATTGTTCTTCCTGAGCCCCAACGTTGATGGCAACATCTGTGACCTATTTGGGGGCTAGACTGTCATAGAAGACTCCCCTCGATGCCTCTTTCTTGGGGTCTCTTTATCATGCTATAATCATGTCATCTTGCCTGCAGCTTCTAAACAAGTATGAGAAAACTGATATATAATCATAAAGGTACGCTTTTTACACACTTAATTTCGATCATGCTCATTACTTTTAATTGCGAAAACAAACTAACTACGCAAAATTAAACAATTAAATAATAAAGTAAAACAAAAAATAAATAATTAAATAAACTTAATTAGGAAATCACATAAGAAACTAATTAATCTCAAAATTAAAATTAGAAATTGTACAATTAACAAATTAAACTAACGTAATTGTTAAATTACAGTTCTAACCCTGAAATTGAAATTAAAAACCTAAATTATCAATTAAACACTAAACTCATGCAATTAAACACAAACCCAGTCTTAATTAACGTCAAGATTAACTAATTAACCTAATTAAACAAAAATTGTAATTAATCATGTAATGAGCTAAAATCCCGATTTTATGCAAAATAAGTCGAATTTGAACCCAAATTTTAAGCAATAAATAAATCTAAACGCTAAAATCAATTAGGAAAAGACTAAATCCAACTATCACACAATAATGAGGCATAAAATGACACAAATTATCCAACAATCTCAAATCATGGAAGTGGAATTTTTAATTAACAAATCCATATAACACCTAATGAATCATGTTTAAACAAGTTAAAGTTACAAGGAAACTTACTTGGGTTTCATTAATGTGGCTGAAAAATTTGAAAATTGGATTGGAAAGTTGGAGGGTGACTGCAGGAGAGAATGGAAGAAGAGAAAGAATGAAAAATTGGAGAATTTAGGAGTGCATGATCTAATGCACGGCCATGCATCAAACCGTGCACATCACTGAATCACAACTTTCGAGAGTTTGCATGTTCTGATGCATAGGCATGCATCAAAATGTGCAAAACTATACTAGTATATCCAGAAAGTGTATAACTCTCTGAAAATGTATGCAACTTTAAAATTTAATCCCCAAATACAGAAATCTTTGCACTTAGCATTATAACATATAACACCTTGTCCCTCAAGTCACAATCATACACAATTTTTCTTGAGATGCCTAATTTTCTATCCTGAAATACTTCAAACAAACATTAATTAAAACCTATACTGACACGAAAGCAAAAGTAAGATAATATCAAAATTGAAATAAAATTAAAACTAACTCATGGGTTGCCTCCCATGCAGCACTTCTTTAACGTCTATAGCTTGATATAGCCTGCACATTGAATCTCATCTTGGGTCTATAATCAGTGCTTGCTTCCACCTGCTTCTCCATATAAGAGTTTTATGGCATATAAGTAAGCCACCTGTTGCAAAATAATAACAAGGACATAATTTATCAAATTAATATATCTAATTGCATACATTAATGCTCTTTTAAATGAAAAATTGTTAATAAAATAGGGAATAACAAAACTCCCTGAATCGTTGATTAACTCAAACAGTTTGTCTTCGAGAAAGTGGGAACCTTTGTACTTAAGGTCACTTCCAATACTTCAACAGTAGTTTCCTTATTTGGTTCCTCTTATAGTTCTTCCTTAACCATCTCTGTCCACTCTTCTTTTTCTTCCCGGACAAAGGTTTCCGACTTATCTTCTTATTTTTAGATGGAGGCTTCTTCGTCTTCATCAGGAAGCTCTTCTTAGACTGTCCCTCCATTTTTGAAGCCAACCTTTGTCTTTTCTTCACTCTTGAATTCATGTCGATTAGCTTTCACTTTAGCCAGAGTTCAATTATTTTTTCTGTAATGCTCTCTCCCTCTTCTTCTTCCTCTTCCAATAGGATTTTTGTTTCGCTACTAAGGGTGATTGCCAATCCACATTCGGTAGGTCTACTTTAGTAATATTGGGCAAACTCCTTTGCATCTCATTAGATATTATCTCTGCCAGTTGGTCCATCCAATTCACCAAATTTTGTATACGAGCCTCTGTTTCCTGATGCTTCATGATTTATTCTTGAATTAAATCATCCATAATATCTTTCATAGTTAGCTCGTTAACTGAAGGTGTTTGGTTCTATAAATATTCTGCTGGAGTGTGATCCTTCCATCCATAGGCGTAAGAGTTGATCCATTATGAATTGTAACTATTCCTTTATAGTGCACCTTGGGGGTTGATTGTACATGTTCAGTCACTCCCACATATAAGTCAGTGTTCGACATTCATGATTGTAGTAAGTACTCCCACAAATGTTGCAACATGACATAGACATCGATTGAGCCTCGAAAACCATGTGAGGAACCTTCTCTCTCCCATATGGTGATGTTGTATATTGCAAAGACATATCCTGACTTTCACAAAAGTATTATCTGCTCCATCTTTCCATTGTGAGTTATGGCTATAGTAATTAATTGTAAATCCTACTATAAACCATAAACTCAAGATTAATTAGAGAAATTCAAAAGATAATTAAATGAATAAGCCACAACTATAATACAATATAATAAAACTAAACTAAAATAAAATAGAATAAAAAATAATGACTAGAGTAATAGCATTAAGGTGTTCTTGATATCAAAGTTCCCCAACAATGACACCAAAAACTTGATTAACTAAAAATGTATGTGTCAATATTGAATTACCACAAGTGCACGGTGTAGTTGTAGCTAGTATCGACAAATAGGAGTTGATCCCATCAGGACAGTGATTATTGATAGTTACCTTTATTTTATTATCTAGTTTATGAATTGATTGTAAATTTTTAATTTAAAAGAAAATAAATTAGAGCAAGTAAAATAAATGGGTAGCAAGATTGAATCACAAAATTAAGAAAGTATTAAGAAAATTATAGATACCAAAAGATTAGTATCTAGGTTTCGAACCCTCTTAAATCCTTAATAGATTAATATTTTATTATGCAATTGTTTTTTTTTTATTTATTGGACCATAGAGACTCCTATGATATGCTAACAGCTGACCTTGAGTCTATTAAGAACTACTACTAAGGTTTCTAATCGAATTAATCAGGTTAAGGTTTATAGGATTGCTTTACCGATTGTGAATAATCCCTCTATTAGGTTTGACCTTAATTTGGAAGATTTATGACATCCTATCTCTAGGGTTGCAATCAACTCCTTCCAATTATGGTAGATCTATTCATAAACGGAATTCTCAATCTTAACCTGATTAATTCGATTGGAAACCATAGAGACTTCTATGGTATGCTAATAGCTTACCTTAAGTCTATTAACAACTACTAATAAGGTTTCCAATCAAATTAATTAGGTTAAGGTCTATAGGATTGCTTTACCGATTGTGAATCCCTCTGTTAGGTTTGACCTTAATTTGGAAGATTTATGACATCCTATCTCTAGAGTTGCAATCAACTCCGTCTAATTATGGTAGATCTATTCATAAATAGAATTCTCAATCTCTACGTATGAAATCAAGTTATGATATAGTATTCTAGATCTATTAGAATATAAATAAAACACGTAATTGGATAATAATATATTAATCAAAATAATTTCATTAATAAAAGAATCAAATCATAATAAAATATCAACATAGGGCATCTAACTTAAATACTAAATGTTTAGTTACACATGATCAAACATAAAATAAAAAATAAATAGAAAGAAAAACAAATTGAAAATAATGTGTTCATAATTCTAAATCTCCCTGATTATCTTTTATTAAGTATTCTTCCGATGTAGAGGTTTAATCTTATGTTTCGATGGATCGTTCGTTGAATTCTTTGTGTTTTCCTACTTCTCTAGATCAAAATTGCCCCTTGAGCTAACTATAAGAGTTTCATAACACCCCTATATGTCCCTTCAATTAGCCTATGAAAATGTCATTTATATTAAATTCTAGGCTTTTGGTTGATGTATGGTCGTGCATAATCAAAATCTCTAGAAGTCACAAATCTGCATGACTTGAGTGATGTGCACAGGTTGGTGCACGGTCGTTCATCCCTTTTGTGCTTCGAATCTTTATTTTATGTTGTGTTTTCTTTCGAAGTCTTCTCTTTTAAGTCTGGGGAGACAATTATACTCTTTAAACACACTTGAAGTGAATTAAGTACCAAATATACAATAAAAGTATAATTTATTAAGTAAAAATACATCAAATATGAGGTATAAATATGATCAATTATGTATCTATCAGTATGACTTTCTAATTCAACCCTTTAATAAATCTAAAGTTGACTTTCTAATTTAGCCCTTCGATGAATCTGATGTTGAGAGAGCCATGTTTTCATTTCATCCCTTTAAAGCTTATGGGCTAAGTGGATTAAATGTCTTCTTTTATCACAACTTGGTCTTTGACAAAAGGAATAGTCACATATGTAGTGCTCGAATTTTTCAATAAGGGACAAATTTTAAAAGAAATGAAAATAACTCACATTACTCTCATACCCATGGTTCATGCTCCTAGCTTTATAAGGGACTTTAGGCCTATTTCTTACTGCAACATTTAATATAAAGTCATCTCCAAATTGTTGTCTGATAGGTTGAAATCTATAATTGATAAGCTACCTAACCATTTATAAAGTGCCTTCATCAAGAACAGGCTAATAGGAGATAACATTCTAATGGTACAAAAGCTTTTTAAAAATTACAATAGAAGTCATTTAAATAAAAGATAAAGATTGATTTTAAAAAGGCATTTGATTCACTAGATTACAGTTTCATCAAGCACACCTTACATGAATTCAACTTTCTTGACAAGTTTATTAGTTGGAATTCTCAATGCATCATTACAGTTTCCTATACGATTTTAATAAATGTAGAGCCTTTAGAAACAATCTCAGAAGCTAGAGGTATGAGGTAAGGAGAACTTTTTTCTCCTTACCTTTTCACCTTAAGCATGGAAGTTTAGATCAATCTCATTAAGAAAGGAGTTGAGAATGATAGAAATTTCAGGTACCACTCTAAATTCAAGGCTTTAAAGATTACTAAACTTACTTTTGCAGATGATCTCGTATTATTCTTAAGAGATAATCCTAACTCAATTGCATTTTCATGATTTCCTTGAGAACCTTTAATCAACTCACAAGCTTATCTAATAACTTATAGAAAAGCTAACTACTAAATGCATAAGGAATAAAAGATACTGTTAGTATTGTGGAATGTATCACTATAATGAAAGCTTCATTGACTCCAATCAAATATCTAGGTGTTCCTATATTAACTAAGAGGCCTTTATGTAGTGAGTTTAGACCACTTGTTAACAAAATCAAAGCTAGATTATCCAATTGGTACAAAAAGAATATATCTTATGGGAACAGTTCAACTAGTTATCGCCATTCTGAACAACTTGCAAGTCTTTTTGTCATCCTATATTTGGTTCCCTAAATCTATAAGTAAGAAAATATAATACATATTCAGAAGTTTCATATGGTCTGGAAGTGCATCTAATCATACCAAAGCAAAAGTAAAGTGGACCTATACTTACCTAAACAAGAGAGAAAAGG
>JAOQMS010000007.1:22524655-22554501 GCA_027563885.1 Erythroxylum longipes
AAAGGATATGCCAATAATTAAGACATGAAAGAAAGAAGGTTAAAGAATTTCAATGTCGACCCACCTTAGGCATTTATGTAAAGCAAAAGTTGTCTCTTTTATATAACCTAATTAATGTGGATAGTGGTACTTTTTGTACATAAGAGTATTATTGTTTCTTTAAGGTGGTAGTGTTTTTTAATATATTTGATTTTTTTTTATCTATATCGTATTTTAAGCTTATCAATGAAGCTTTGTAAGGTTTTCTTCATAAGCTTTCTTCATTTTCTTTATTTTTTCTTAAATGCTTTGAAGTTTCCTTAAACAAAAATAAGCCTAGGAATTAAAAGAAATTAATTGTAACACATTAATTAGTTTTCATACATTCTCCACTTTCACTAATTCCTACACTTTCTCCACTTTCAAATCAAATTCAAAATTAACACAATTTAGGCATTTTTTGGGTTGTTGATACAATGCAAATTCATCTTGGAAGTAAGTATATAAGGACAAGATCAAGCAAAACAAATTTGCTTTTGATTCATATATAGAACATGCTTATTTATAATAATTTAATTTAGAATTAAAAGAAATTAATTATAACACATTAATTAGTTTTTATACTTTCTCCACTTTCACTAATTCCTATACTTTCTCCACTTTCATATCAAATTCAAAATTAACATAGTTTAGGCATTTTTCTGTTCTTGATGCAATGAAAATTCATTAAGGCATTAATCAAGGCATTTTTTCCGTTCTTAATGCAGTGCAAATAGTAATTATATAAGGACATAGTAAAAGAGTATGCAACATCTTTATCATTAGTATAGGCTCCTTAATCATCAAAGTAGTATGAAACAAGCTCATAATCATTATAGGTATCACTATTAACAAAGAGGCATAAAAGATGCTCATATTCATTATAGATCATATTTATATCAATAAAGTATGTCATTTATAATTCATATACTAGGACTTATAGACACATCAAGAGAGCTTCATAACCCCTCATATATCCAAAAGAGTGCTCTCATTTACCAATACATCTAAAAAGGATCTAAAAATTCATATTCTTTATATTCTCATAGGCCTCTCATATGAACCTTATTACTTTAAATTTTTCCACTTTAATGAACTTTTCAAACCAATTTTCATACACTGTAAAAACACAAAACCTAATTGAACTTTCATAATCTTTCATACAACCCTCTAAATATTCATAAATAAACGATTATTTCACAGTGAACAATCAACAAACGTCTCAACAATACATCAGCTACCAGAGGACTTTCATCGAACACCTTATAAGCATAACATAACTCAAGTCTTCTTCTAGCATTCATCATCTTTGTTGCCTTTCTTCACCAGCATTCACATATTGAAACATGTCAACAACAAATCCAAGAAACTAATCCTATGTTTCACCCCTCATAATTGCATTTAACAAATACAATGACATTCAGTAAAATAAACCCACCACAAATCCAAAAATTTCTTACCAGGTTGACTAGCACTGTAGGGTTACAATAGAGAACAATAACGTGTTAACAGAGAAACCCACACGACTAACAATGACAAAGAGAGCAGAAATGGCAAAAACGAAGTCGGGAGAGAGGAGAAAGAAACAAGTGAGGAGGTGGGGGTAGGGGGGATTCAGTTTTCTCATTTGCAGTCTCAATTAAAATTTTTTTTACAATATTTACATTTCCTGATGAAACTTAGCTTCAGTCGTGAAATGCCAACATTTACCTACCATATTATAGATTCGTTGCTAATACAAGGAAAACGACTGGCGACGATTAGATATTTCATTGCCTAATGTTAACGTATTGCTACGAGAACAGAATAGCGTCGCAAAATCTAAAACATTTTGCTAATGACAAATGACGACGTCCAACTTAAATTTTTTCTTACCGTTACAACATTTAGTGAAATGAGATTTGTCATCAAATGTCAAATCTTTAGCTACGATATATTATAACTGTCGCCAATACAATTGGAAAAACGTGAAAAACAATGTAGTTATATTATTCTAATCTCCCAAATTTTACGACGAAACTAAGATTCGTCACAAAATGCCATGCTTTAGCTACGAAAACACTATAACGTCGCAAAATGTACAACATTTTGCTACCAAGTCCTTAAATCGTCACAAAAACTATTTCTTTTACCTTTCTTGACCGTGGCAATTTTCGTCGCCTAAAAGTGTAATTCGGCTACCAATTTTATATAACGTCGCCAAAACCTAAGCATTTTCTTTACATCTATATTTTTCTTAATTGATCAACATATATGAGTATTTTCTATTACCAATAACAAAATGAAAATTTAATCTTCTCACTTATACAGCTCAATTGTTCTTCTTTTGCTTGATTTTTGGGAATGACTAATCTTTAGATATAATTTTTTAGAAACAGTTTTATAATTAGATTACAATGTCTTCTTAAATTATTATTATTTATTTTAATTAATTACAATAATTAAAATGCCTAATTTTTCAAATAAGTTTTTTGAAATTATATTAATGAAAATATATAATTGTTTGAAAATTGTAAGTCAATTTTATTTTATTTGAACGATATACAAAATTAATTTCCAAATAGTTTTCAAATGAATAATTTAATTTTATTTCAAATTATGTTTTACTTGTAGGAAAATAAATTTATTAAAAATTATTTCATAAACCTTATGCTATTTAGCGACGAACCATGTATTACTCGCTATATCTGACGATTGTCAATTAAATACAATAAATCATAACAAATTAATTAATACTACTTCTAAACAACTACAGCAAACAATAAACAACATCATTTACCTAAACTAGAAAAATGACGTCATTTTGTTTTAGGTTTTCAAAGATTAAAACATAAAAGCGTACTCCATTTTTGTTCAAGCCGTCAACACCAATCCAAAATCCTCCCGTTGATAACTTGTTTGGGTTTTATGTTCTGCTCATCACCGTCGAAGAACGATTATTCACTAAATCGGTATTATTCTTTAGTTCTATTGTGAGTTATTGTGATTATTCTTTTGTTTTTTTTTATTCTATTGTGATTATTCACTAAAACCTTTTAGGTGTTTATTGTGAATTCTTAATTATGCATTTGATGTATGAGTTGTGTTTATGGTTGTGTTTTGAAGATGATTTACTGTCTACCTTTGTTCTTTCTTTATGTCTGTCTTCCTACCGACGTTTAATGCTTAATCTCATCAAAGCTTTGTTTCTGCATTGATGAAATTGTTTCAAGAGTATTTTACTTTTATTCATTTCCATTAATAGTAATATAGAGACACATAGATAATACTATATTTCTATACATCAAGAATATAGTCATGTCTATCACACATTTAAATTATAAATTTTGCATATGATACAAATTACACAATAAATAAGGTAACTTTCATATCATTACGCACATTGAAGATGTATAAGCACTAAACTGGACTAGTTTCCCTTGTCATTGAAATTGGAGTTAAACATATACACATTTTATTCTAAATCGACTTTTGCAGAATATACCTCTTAACATTGTTAATCAAGGAATTTCGACATAGAGACTAGTTCCGAATGACCCCTAATTCATTCCATTGGGAGGAATGTGGCAAAATTGTCCTTACTGAAAAAAATCAATAATGCAGAAAAAATCTCCACTTCATACACTAATCATCGTTTGCCTTCCATGGCCAATCTTCTGCTTCAAGGTGTTTGGTATCATCCAAACAACATCACTTTCCTTGTTATGTACACCTCATTTCCTTTTATGAAGCTATTATATATATTCACATTTGATGGTTTATACTACATATTGTTTTAAGCTTCCTTGAGTCTCGAAGATGACATGTATGGCCATGGAGGCGGGAGCGATGTCACAACAGTTCGTAAAGGATTAGGGAAATCGGTTGTTTTGGAAAATTCGTCAATTCCACATACTTCGTCTGCTCGTTCACGTATGCATGTCACTCCAATTTCAGTTCATTTAACAGTTTACTAATATGACAATATCTAAGTTCTATACTGATTGTGTTTTAGGTACTAAATTTAGCGACTCATTCACTGTATCTTCAATAAGTTTAGCTATAGCGGAAAAGTTGTTGCAAGAGGGTGTGAAAAACCTACACTTGAGGGAACAATTGTTACTGTTCTAATTGGTACGTTCGAATATGCAAGGGCCCTTCTCGGGAATCCGGACATCGGGGACTTATTTGCCTTTACTAACTCTTATGTTACTTGGAATCCAAATAAATAATTATATCATTGTCATTTAGTGAGTTAATCAAATGAACTAAGCTTTAAAGTTGATTTATTGTTATGTCTGTAACAATTTGTCAAACAACATATCTACTACTTAGGGGTCAAGTTGCCTACTATTGAATATGGATTGTTATTGTTCTGGTACTATGATTGTATGAATTGGATAACTTCTAATTCAATGTTCATACTACTCCATATATCATATTATTATATTGATAAAATTATTTAAAATTTTTATAACTAAATTTTCCAATATTGATAAATACTAATGATTAATTAATACTACTATGTAACACTTAAAGTTATGTTTTGAGTTTTTTTTAATAATACGTAGTAAACATTCAAAACAAATCTCGAATAAAACATATCTTAATCATGATAGATTATAAAAATGTTAGTTTAATAATTTTAGAAAATGTCATACATTTAGTAACGATATCTAGAAATCATTCCTGAATGCTTTACATTTAGTGACGATTTTAAAAAATCGTCACTGAATGTTTAACCTTTTTGCTACCAAAAAAAGAGTTCGTTATCAAATATTGACTTTTTGGTTACGCTTACAAATATCGTCACCAAATATATACCCTTTAGTGACGATTTCAAGGATTCATCAATGTTTGATAAGTTATGCTGATGTTTTTCAAAAGCATTGCAATAAGCTTATTTAGTGACAAATATCTGACATCGTCATCCATTGTGCATCATTTGGTGACGATTTCTATTAATCGTCACTAAATATTCAACATTTGGCGACGATTTTTTCTATAAGTCGCTAAAAGTTTTCCCTTTTGTGACGCTTTTTATTTTGGTTGTTAAATGGTTAGTTTTAATGACGAATTCTTTGAATCGTCGCAATATGTTAATGGTTGGCGACGATTTTTGTTTCATCGCAAAATAAATCGTCGCAAATTCATTTGTTTGTTGTAGTGACAATTCATTTTTGTGAATCGTGATTTTCAAAGACTTCTACTTTGAATGAAAATTCAACACACAAAAAACAATTTTGATCCTAGTTATATTAAACTCTAGATACAAATTATTTAAGATGTTTTGCCTCCGGAAAAAAATGATGGAGTTATTTACATAATAGCAAAGTAAAACAATGAAAACATCCAGTGACTTGCTTACTGGGCACAAGGGTGTGGCTGACTCGGAGTCGGAGTCATGTTTAGTCCCACAGGATGGAGTGGACCATGTGCCATAAGTGTCATGCCTCGGTTGCAGTGTGTCTTTAGTATTTGAAGGGAGTGCAACGTTCAAGACTAACTCGCTTTATTTATATAATATTATGAACTTGGTTAAAAATTCTTTTAAAATTTTAAAACTCAATTCCATTCTTATAAAGGAATACACTGACGTGGCATAAGTCTTTGTAAGATGTAAAAACAGCATAACCATATGTATCATTGTTGTTGATAAATGGCATCAGATATGAAGGGATTTAGGAGTTCCAGAGAACCAAATGAAACCAAAACAACTTTCAAAATATGGAGATATCAAGAACAGAGACAAGATTTTTGTTGGTTCCTTTATGTTAAAATTTGAGTGTGATTCTCCACTATATCTTTCGGGAATTAATCTATAAATTGAGATTGAGACTCAAGAAATGTTCCTTTTCTGCATATAAAAATCTCTACTTTATCAAACTTTGCCTTTATTCCCTCGATATTTTTGGACCTTCCTCTTTAGAATCATGGGGCTTATTGATAACTGATAACCTATAAAACATTTAATTTAATTTGTAGAAGATCATGTAAGCATTACATATCTATGTTGCTAAATAACAGTATTTGAAGAAATTCTAACTGAAAACTAATAAATTGTTCTTCTTCCATTTCGTAATAGAAATAACATGATATCTAACCCAAAAATATCCTGTAACACGAACAAAGGATTATGGGAGGTTGAATTATATATGCTCAACATACTACAAGCTCTTATTAAATCATTTGATGATATTTGTAATATAGTTAAAATCAAAGTATATTTTTCCGCATGATCTATCCAATGTAAACTTCTTAATTTCCTCACTCTTCTTAGTTCTGCACCTGCCAACAATTAGTTTTCCGTTGTGAATTGTGATGATGTCTTGTAAAAGAGCCTCTCTGAAGCTCTTCCGATCCTAGGCCCATTATTAGTTTAGAACAGAACTCCAACATGCAGTTAAGTTATTAACAAACAAAGGGCCATATACAATAGGCCTGCTTTCGACTTCAAAGAGAAAAGTCAAAGTGCTGTCCTACGCATGGTCAATAATGGGCTGTAGAGAAGCTATGCAGGGTTTATGACTTTTGACTTTTCCTAAAAAAAGTTTTAATCTTAATTTAAAAAAATTATCACTTATTTTATGGTTTTGTAACTTTTGATCAACTATCATACAATCATATTGCATTACTTTTTACTTATTTTTGTTATCTAAAATAACATTATTTTAGAGTTATGTAAAATAATATTATTTTCAATATAAAAATAAAAAAATAAAACTATGATCTAGTTAAATAATCATTTGTCTCTGTTATATAATTCATAATTAGCTATAAACTTACAAAATGCAGCATGCTTGACTGTGTTTTTACTGATAGAATTTTATTATTAATTTTATGGACTAGCATAATAAACATTAAACCTCGATTAATTGGATGTTAAGATAATTGGGCTTGGTAATTCTCTCCAACGTGTCATTGGGCTTGTTATGATGGGTAGGCTTGGCCCATGATTTGCAGTGCACAGGAGGTTCTATTGCTAGTCAACCTTAAATATAGTCGCCCCATTGAGAACTGCACGTGTTTTTTCTAATTAGGGGTTTGCAATAGCAGTAATCAATCCTCTACTTCTCTGTCACTTCTCTTCACAGAAAACAACTGTGACACCCCCACTGCTATAAGGTACATACCGGAACACCTATATGACATTCCAGTACATACCTTATAACAACAGCGTATTACAGCCTCACTTTTACTTTATCACATGGTAATTTATCCTGCTGAATCATGGCATCAACTATCATACAAGAAAGTCACCAAATTTTTTTTGAAAACAATTTCTTGTTTTCATTTCATAAATACCGAAAGTACATACATTGTAGCTTTCCAAAAATCTATACATGTACATCATCAAAATCTAATACAAAATACACTACATGAAAGAGGAAATACAAAAGATCTAACTAAATCCTTCAGTCCAGCTGACCGACCTTTGAGTCATATCTTCTTCACAAAAGTACAAGAATTAAGCTTCTTCTACGGTCTCTCAGTAGCTAGAATCCTCTCTGTATCCTGAAATGTTAACGTACAATTTTGGATGAGTTTTGCGAACTCAGATGAGGTAATCATCATCGATGGTTCACTCAATTCATGCATCACATCAATACACGTAACATATTTTTCACATCTTTGAATATTCATCAAACATCACTTTTCACTTTCAGAACAATCATAATGATCATTTCATTAATGTAAAATACACACATCAAATATAAATGCAATGCACGTAAAACTCACATTCATTTATTATTGTCGTTGTGACCGAGTGCCTCTTTTTCTAGCCCATATCCCTTAGTGGATACCGAGCTGTATCAAATAATGTCCCATATCCCTTAGTGGATATCGAGTACATTCACAACTGAGCCCGAGGCTCTGATCATAGTCCGAGCTTTAACTTTTTATCCTGGCGACTCTGGTTACAACTTTCTTTATCTTTCACGTATTCTAATACTGAAATGATTCACATATCATATGTTCAATTGGTCACATGCTTACACATTCACATTCAAATCACATCGGACTTAAGGTCCAGCATTCAACATCATTGTTGAGTAACATATATTCCGTCACATTCACATACAAGGAGCACTTTAATATCACAATCATCATATCAGAATCATCGGACTTTCATGTCCGGAATTCAACAATCAAATCACATTCATAAATAATTCAGATCAGAAATTAAGCAAACAAATAATTAAGTGAGACCATCTAGGTTACTCACTAGTTGCTCCTGAAGCTAATGCCTGGAAGTTCTGGCAACATTTAGAGGTTGACGTTCCAGTTGCTCCTCTATATCAAACTATATACACATATATCACAATATGCACAATTATAATTGTTCAATAATGCACATGGATGAAATGAATTATGTACAATGCATGTTTATAATAATCCCGGGTATTTATCCATCAATTTCATCACAAAATCAATCTCATATCAAAACTCATCTAAGTATAATTTATACTTAAGTTTATGCCTCACTAAAACCATTAAAATCTCTATTCCTTTCTCATTGACTCACTTCAGATTTTTCCAAGTCACACTTTCGGGCCTACTATTTACATTCGATTTGAAAGCGAAACTGATGTAATTTGGTCATACTCTCTTCTAGAAAAGTGTTCCTTTATGTGTTATCTTTCCATTGACACCATAATCACTCAATTTGGTTCAGTAATTTGGAAGATATACCTCCAACATTATTAGGTTGTTCACATTCAAAAATAGTTTACAACTTCCATCCAAAAATTCAATATCTTAGAGAAAGAAAAAAAATTCGACTTCTTGAGACAATTTGTAGGCATATGTCTCTAATATACTCCAAATCAAGAATCCATTCTGATAACTACATAATAAGTTATGATCAAAGTACTAAAATATGTTTAAGTTATGCAGGAAAGTTAGCTGCAGCGAAGACAGGAGTTGGCCGCTGCGAACTTTTGCAAGTTGGCCATGGTGAATCAAAAAGTTATCCACGGTGAACTTTTCCCGAGAGGCAATCCCATAAGTTGGCCACGGCGAACTTTCACAGAAAGCAGTAAACAAAACTCCTTTTCTAGCTTTTCCAACTCTGTTTTTTAGATCCATCTTGTATGACCATTTTGACCTAAAAAAAGAGGTTTTTTTGCAATAACTTCTTCTAAAAAATTGTTCATCTATGTCTTAAGATTCTAAAGAACCTAAGTTCATACAATTTGGCTCAGTATTATAAAATTTATACACAATTTACTCTACACTATTCAGAAATAGAGATAAAATCTGAAATTCAACTTCAAGACAATTTTCAATACTCTTAGAGACAGAATTCAAACTTGATTTCTTCATGAAAATTGTAGCCATTCGTCTCTAGTTTAATATAAGTTAGTAATCATCCTATTTGGATATCTGTAAATCAAGATATGTCTAGAAAACTGATGCATGTTCAGTTGAACCACTACATCTAACACATTTCCAACACACTTTATACACCATTCACTCACTCAATCCAACCTTATGTCATTCCCTAATCTATTATCCATCAAAACACAAGCAAGACATGAATCTATCCCCATTTCTCATCCACGTTTTTAACATATACCCATCCTCATATCTTGAACATCTAACTCTTAACTATCATCAAACATGCTCCATTCATTATAGCCATGAAGAGTAATAAGTTACTTACTTGATTTAGCTTCAAAGCTCATTCAAATCACCAAGAAACCCTAGCTTCTTTACATACACGATCTTCACCTTTTAAAGGTAGAATAGGTTGGTTTTCTTTAGAAACAAGAAGAAGTAGCAAGTATTCAAGTGGATAGGAGTGGAAGAAGACAAGGTTCAACTTTGAGGCTTGAGTAGTGCGTGTCGTTATTAAGGAGAGGAAGATGAAGAAAAACAAATGAAGAAGATGAAGAAATGGAGCTAGTGTCATGGGTGACAAAAGAAAGACCACAATTTGGTCTTTCTTTTATTAATTTCGTGACTTAACATGTGGTGCGGCAAGTGACACATGTCACTCTCTCATGGTCCCTTCTTGATCTTTTAATAAACTAATCCATTTGCCTTCAATTTCTAATCCAATTGTCTATAAATTTTCAATGCCATATGTAATTAAATCCCAAAGTCCTTTATAAAAATTTCCATTGCCATTTGACCCTTATTTCTATATGCATCAATTGTCCTGCCATTTGGCATTTTTCCTAGTCCAAAAATACCCAAATTTTCAGAAATTTTCTAAAATTATCCAAAATTTCTAAATTACTAAATACACTCTCCAAATCAATTTTTCAACATATAAAAACCACAATTCTCCACAAAATCATATTCACAATTAAATTATAAATCAATTATACCCAGAATGTCTATGAATGCATGTATACTTTTTTCATGTGCAAAAATTCAATATTCATGAATATGAGCATATCATATAATGCATGAGCATGAAATGCATTTTTCTAATTTCTTACTAATCTCTCATAATTACTATTTTAGCCTCAACATGGGTAACGAGATGTTACAACGACAATGAACTCAATTGTTCCTTAATTTCCAGGTATTTGTTTATTCAATTCTTGAATCTAGTATGTTGCAAATCTATGTTTAGTCTAATTTTATTGATTAATCATGACATTAATCAATTATTTTGTTCAATTATTCTTTCATTTACATGCAAGCTTACTTAATTAATAGAATTAAGAGTTTGATGATTTGCAAATAATCTACTTCGTAAGTAAATCAGACAAGTTATTTATACTCCAACCGTAAAGATTAAGAAGGAACTGCTCTCCTTATCAATCATGCTTTAGTTATTTTATCAAAAGGGATGTCGAAAAGGGCCCGACCCCATTTTGGTCTAAGTTGACCGGGCCATGGGCTGACCGTTATTTCAAAAACTGTCATTTTTGAAGATTTTCTTAAAAAAAATATATATGGTGGGTCAGGTTAGCCCTGCCCACAGTAGCCCATCGGGCCACGAGTCGGTCAGCCTGTGATCAGGCCAGGTCATGGGCCGACCCATTCTAGCCTGTCGGGCCACGGGATTGACATCTCTACTTACCAAAGGGAAATGAAAGTTGAAGAATCACCTCTTTGTTTTTCCTTTAATTTATAGGAATTTTATTACTGGTAAAATTCCCTCTCTGCTCCTATACTCCCATATGAGAATCAATCCTCCAAATCTATAGATTAGGATGGTGGTCGCGTATTAATGCATTCTTGTTTTATTCTAATGGTAACACGTATAAAACCATTGATTAATTTTAAATGTGATTCTATTTCAATATTCATTTCTATCCGATTACATTGCTTTTCCTATAAAATGAGTAGCAGTAGAAAAAACAAGAAGTAGCAATGGCAAGGCTTGTAATTTATAATTATCATTCTATTAATTACTGTAGCATTTGTTAGTTAATTATAAAATTAGTTAGAGGACATGTGATCAACTTGTAAAGCAAGTCATACATGGTATTGTATAAATAGAAGCAATTAAGCTTCTGGAAATAAAAGTTGGCATACTCAAGCAAATCTTTCTTTCCTCCTCCTGTAATTTTGATAACTGTCAAATTATGAAATGGTATCAGAGCTCAGATCCAAGATTTGAACGCCTCCTCAGCCTTTGTTGACAAAATTAAACTTCAAGCAATCTGTATCTTGAAGGTTCTCACTCTTGATTGAATTTGATTCTTATTGCTTAATTTAACTCCTTCATGTTATTTTGCATCATTGTTCTATGATTTCTGCTTCAAAATTCAATGGTCAATTAAGAAGGAGCTCGTCAAATTCAACCTCTGGCAGTCAATACAACGGAGGACCCATCCTCACCATATTTTTCACACCAGTCAGGGAAACACAGCTCAATTCTTGAATCTTTGAAGCTAACTGCCACAAAATACATCATATGGCATAGATCCTTTTTGCTGGAAATTTCTATAAAAAAACAAACAAGGATTCTTAGATGGATTTATACCAAAGCCAGCTTAGAATAGTCCCTTGTATCCTGCTTGGTGTCGTTGCAACGATTTGTTGGTGTCCTGGTTACTTAGATCAATATCACCTTCGATAGCTTTAACTTCTATTCTACATTGACATTATAAGCCAGATTTGGGAGAGACTAAGCAAGCAATTTTCGTAGCCTGATGATAGCAAAATTTGTCAATTTCAGTAGTAGTTGTGGAGTATCACTCAAGGCCTTTTTCAAGTCATGATGATGTGTATAATATGCTGATTACCAAAGAAAATCAAAGAAACCAAATGGTGGAGAATCTTGGAAATATATCAACAATGGCAGTGAAAAGAGGAAAGGATACTTGTTCTCATTATGGGAAAGCCTAGACACACAAAAGACAAGTGTTTCAGGCTAATTGGATTTCCTCTAAACTTCAAATTCACGAAAGAAAGAAATTCCACTTCCTCAACTAATTTAGTTTCTACAGTTGAAAATTTTGATGTGAATATGATTGATATAAACTATGCTCAGTTCAATGATGCTTCTCTAGGTATCAATGTGGGTACTCCAAATGTAGGTTTCTCTCAGCTCAGTGAGCAAGTTTAGAAGCTAATAACCTTGCTTAGTGATCATCCTTCCATTGCTGTACCTCAATTCAATCTTAACATCACTTACAACAATCTTGTAGGTAAAGTCCCTTCTTTATTCAATCCTGAAACTCACACAAACTCACCACACTATTAGCCACAAAGTTCATCAATCCCCCTTGGATTGTGCATATAGGAGCCACAAATCACATCATTTGTTCCACAAATTTATTCCAAACTTTCAAACTAGTTCAAAACCACTTTGTTCAACTTCCTAATGGGCCTCAACTTCAAGTCATACACATTGGCACAACACAAGTCCTTCCCTCCTTGATTGTAAATAATGTGTTCTATGTACCTAGATTTACTTTTAATCTCCTCTCTGTTAGTAGAATTAATAGACATCATATTCTTGGCTTCATTTTTCTCTCTGTTCTCTACTACATCCAAGTCCTATCCTCATGGATGATCATTAGACTGGCTAGGCAAGAGTACGAAATGTATTTCTTAAAATAAGGCACTCATCTTAATTCTTTGAATTCTTTTGCTCATGCTCCAGTTCCAAAGTCCACCATTCCTACAACCTTCTCTACATCAAGCTCTGCAAAATCCCGTAACTTATGGCATTATAGATTAGGACATCCCTCTACCGATAGAATGTCTTCTTTACAATCATTCATTCTTGGAATAAAGCTCACAAATTGTAAACCATGTTTAGTTTGTCTTAGAGCAAAACAAAAGAGAACTCCATTTCCCATACAAATACCTCACTCTCAGTTTCCATTTAAAATAATATATATTGATATCTGGGGCCTTTATTCTTAACAGGATTTATATGGCAATCGTTACTTTCTGACTCTTGTCGATGATTTTATTCAGGTCACTTGGGATACCTTATGAAACACAAAAATGAAACAACACATCTGCTACAGCAGTTTCACACCCTTATACATACTCAATTTAAAAAATCTATCAAGATTATAAGGTCAAATAATGGCCTTGAATTCAAATTACCCTAATTCTATTAAGCTAAAGGGATAATACATCAGACATATGTCCTTATACCCCCAACAAAATGGGGTAGCCGAGAGAAAACATTAGCATCTCATAAGTGTGGTAAGATCATTGCTTTTCCAAGCCAATCTTCCACGTCACTTCTGGGGTGATGTAGTGCTCACTATCACTTACATCATTAATACACTCCCAACTCCCATACTGAAAAACAAACTCCATGTGAAGTTCTTTTCTAGAAAACACCCATCTTATACACACCTTAAAGTATTTGGTTGCTTGTGCTTTGCTTCCAATATAGTACCTACCAAAAAGAAATTTGATTCTAAGGTCCAAAATTACCAAAGGTTATAAGGTCTATTATCTTACTTTCAAGTCTGTTTTCTTGTCTCGAGATGTCATTTTTAAAAAATATATATTTCCTTACATATGCCCCATTCTCATACTCTAAAATTCCTTAGTGATTTTGTTTTACCAAATGTGCTAAACTCTGTACCCTAGAACTTCCTAACACGTCTTTTCCTCTTTTTCCCACTGTGGCTTTTGCCTCACCTTCCAATTCTAGAGAATCAAGTTCATATGCAGAATCAAACATACCTGTAGAAACCTCTAATCGTGATCCATACCCACTTACCACATCACTCAACCATCATACCCATCTTAATAACCTTTTTAGGAGGAGCTCCAGACCCAAGAGATTACCTTCTTACTTTAATAGTTATTATCGTACCCTCCAGAACCCAAACACAACCCATACTGCTCACCTCGTACCTTCTTATCTTATAGAATCCTACTTATCTAACACTCACCCTTCTACCTATTAAGCCTTTGCTATTCCCTTACTAAGAACTTATAAACCCACTACATTTCAAGAAGCAATACATCATGATCATTGGGTATAGGCTATAAAGGATGAGCTGGTTGCCTTGCATGAGAATCAAACCTGGTTTGTTGTACCTCTTCTTCCTGATAAACATGAAGTTGGATGTAAATGGGTGTATAAAGTTAAACTCAGGTCTAATGGCTCAATTGAGAGATACAAGGCTATACTTGTAGCCAAGGGGTACACTTAACAAGAAGGTTTTGATTATCAAGAAACTTTTAGTCTTGTAGTGAAGTAAACAACAGTCAGAATCTTCATAGCTATTGGTACTAGCTTTGGTTGGCATTTAGTTTAGTTGGATGTGGATAATGCTTTTCTAAATGGTGAGCTCCACGAAGATATGTACATGCAGATACGTCCAAGGTACCAACTTTAGGGGGAGATTTAGGGCAAGGAACCTGGTACTTCTTATGATAACTTTGACAGCACACATAACCAGAACCAAAATCTTGTCTACAAACTTCACAATTCTTTGTATGGACTTAAAGAAGCATCCAGATAGTGGAATGAGAGGTTTACCAAATGCTTGTTAGCTAATAACTTCCAGCAATCAAAGTCAAATTACTTATTGTTTACTAAACAAACTGATGAAGGTTTCATAGCCTTCTTGGTCTATGTTGATGATATTATGATAAAGAGCTCAAATCTAGAGCAAATAAAGTCACTCAAGCTAATATTGAAGACTCATTTCAAGTCGAAGGATCTTGGGGACTTGAGGTATTTTCTAGGCATAGAGGTCAGCATAAATGAAGAAGAGATTTCACTTTGCCAAAGAAAATACACCCTGGAACTACTGGAAGAATTTGGACAGCTTGTCGTAAAGCATATCTCTATTCCAATGCAAGTAAATAAAAAATTTAGACATAGAGAGGAAGGTGTATTGAAAGATGCAACTCTATATAGGCAATTGGTTGGAAAGCTTATGTAACTAACATTAACAAGGCCTGATATTAGCTATGTTGTGCATGTCCTAACTCAGTACATGGATAAGCCAACAAACGTTCACCTCAGTGCAACATTTAAAGTCCTGAAATACTTAAAAGGCAAACTTGAGTAAAGGATCTTCATGTCAGCACAAGCTAAGTTGGGATTGACAGGTTATTGTGACAATGATTGAGGCAGATGCAATGAAACAAGAAAATCACTTCCTAGTTATTGTATATTCTTTGGAAATTCCCTTGTTAGTTGGAAATCCATACAGCAAAAAACTGTCTCCAGGAGCTCTACTGAAGCTGAGTATAGAGTAATCGTTGCCATAACTTGTGAAATCATATGGCTAACTCATCTTTTGAGAGACTTCTATGTTTAACCTAAGCATCCCACTGTCCTCTATTGTGACAACATGTTTGCTATACACATTTCCAAAAATCAAGTGCTTCATGAGAAGTTGAAGTATATAGAGATGGATTGCCATCTCATAAGGAAGAAGATAGCAGATGGTGTGATCAAACCAGAGTTCATAAGGACGTATGAACAATTGGCATACTTATTTACAAAGGCCTTGCACCCCGCATAATTCAATCTGCTACTCAACAAGATGAACTTGACTGGTAATTTTGTTCATCTTGAGGGGGAGTGATAAGAAGTAGTAATTGCAAGGCTTGTAGTTTAGATTAGCATTCTATTAATTAGTGTCGCATTTGTTAGTTAGTTATAGAATTAGTTAGAAGACTTGTGATCAACTTATAAAGCAAGTCATGAATGGTATTGTAGAAACAGAAGCAATTAAGCTCCTGGAAATACAAGTTGGCATATTCAAGCAAATCTTTCTTTCCTCCTTTTGTAATTTTGATAACCGTGAAATTGTGACATTTCCAATAGAGCATCTTCCCTTTTTCTGTTTGTTTGAAGGATCATTGTTCTAATTTTCTATCATGCTGTATGTCGGTCTAGTTGAACATCCAAGCAGCACTGCAATTACAGCAAGGCAGAAGCTACAAATGGCTGATTTTTTTAAAACGAAAAATATAGGCATGTCGTTGGCAAAGGGAGAACAGGAGTGAGTGTTTCCATGTAAGAGTCATTCCGATTGTTTGCTGTATAAAACATGAAAACTCTGAAATACTAGATTCAGGCCCGCCAATCACACTTCATTCTCATATGTGGGACCAGCAACTACATTGTCAACTTGCATCTGCGGTAACTTTTTTAATCTCTCAACGCTACTAGGAAAGTTTATATATGGCTTTTGTGAACAACTTGCACGAATTTTCTTTGTTTTCGAAGAGAAATCAACTTGATAATGATAGGTTTGAGTAATCACGAATATTTGTTTATTTCTTACATGGTTTTCTGCAGTAGATCGTATAATTCAATATCGAAGCACGCATTGCAGTTTTGTCTCGCAAAAATGTGGAACTCGTGGCACTACGCTGGACCACTGGTTAGTATAGTCAAATAAGTTTTAACGAATCACTAGTTGGGCTTGGAAAGCTCGTTTCCTATCAGAATTAGAAGAGAAAATCAATAAATATTTTGTACATAGTCCTCGAAAAACCTCAAAATTTTACTTGGAGTAGGTTAAATATTTCTTGACATCTTATAGTCCTCGAAAAACCTCAAAATTTTACTTGGGAGTAGCTTAAATATTTCTTGACATGTTATAGAATTGTAAATATTCATAATCCGGAGACGACATAATATATTTTTCTAACAGTTTACTGATTGCTTCTGTAGAAGTTCATTGTAAAATTAAAACCTATACGTACAGATTAGCTTTTATTGGGAGTTTCGTCAGTTAAACTCTGAAATTAATGAACAATTACTTGAATTAATGTCTTCAAATCTTTCTGGTTCTGTCTTAATCTTATTTTGTTATACATAGTACTTTTGCTTGAAAGAATGACAATGATTAATTATTTTATAAGACAGAAAACATTTTTTACTTAAATTTTTGTTCCCCGGCATAAAATATATGTTGTATTTATCTAATGTAACGTGTACCAAAGAAAACCAAGAGTAAGTGAGTGGCCTCAGTCACCTAGAAACTTTCCATTCAATTGATTAGTGTGTAGTGTTCGGTTTTTCTTGGATTTTTCCCCCCTTTGATACATTTAAAAATATGGATTCATCTAAAATATTAAAAAATGACATAGCTTTTATCCGAACCTTTTGTTTTCATCGGATAAATTAATTAAGGTGAAGCTTTGGAGTCCTTCTCGTACATACACGTGCACTAGTTTCTCAACCCGTTTGTTTCTCTTTTAATTACTGTATTCCTGTCAACTTCTCCAACCTCCAAGCTGTATTCTAACTCAATAACCTAGCCAACCGACCGACCAGGCTACTTTACTAACTACGTGCTTATTATATGTATACACTACTACATCGATTCATAGATGGAAAGTGTGCTTTCACCCAAAATAAAAATGATAATCTGTGGATTGGACCTATCAATACTTTTTACCTACTCTGTGTGTCATTAGCTTCCTTACTTGTCTCTCTATTAACGTGTAAAACAATATTTTCAAGACCAAAAGCCGGGAACATACAATTGAATACATAATCGAGGAGATGATATAGATTAATCAGGAAACGAGCTTATCCCAAGTCGATGTCTGCTCTATATATTCCCTTAATGTCAAAACATATCGTCTAAGAGCAATTCTGAGAGGAAAATACATTAATCAAAGACATATGCTAACCTATTCATATAATTAATAAATATATAAATATATGGAGATTCTGATATACTTATTCATTTTGTATAAAAATAAATAATAATTTAAAAACAAGATATGTTTAAGGGTATACTTTTCTTTTGCTTATGGAAGAAATTTGTGAATACTATTAAATGAATTAACATAAAAGTTATTTACCTTTTTGTACTCGATTTTGAGGAGTCCTCAGGACTCTAACCCATGACTTTAGGATACCCTCTTTTCTGTTTAGGATTTGCAGAGTGTATTAGCTACTACACACGGTACTATTGTTGAGATCATAAGTTTTGATTTAGAATACTTTAGAGTTTGTTAATTGGTCTTGTTCGGTTGACCCACAGTTTCATCTATTTTCATAAATATAGAGTTATTCTGGTCTATATATCTACGATACATGTTTGCGTGGTCAACGCTAACTAGACCGCACGTAGCTTCAATAAATTAACCAAAACCCCAGTTGGTCGGTGCTAATTATGAGTTGAAGTTGACGGTTAAGAAAGCTCACCTCTCTCTCTCCCCAAGCTCTTTCCTTCACCGACATTTTAGCTAGAGAGTGCGTGAGAGAGAAAAATATTTTAATATCTACACATAAAACCATGCAAAGAGATTATAATGTAGGCAATATAGTAATAGCATATGCTAAGAAGATCAAAATATATCTTTCTTGGAGTGTCAAAATAGATTAGTGTATTAATTAAGGTCACTGCAGAGGAAGAAACCAGTAGGCCGCCCCACAGGACTTGAAACAAGCTAAAGAAATGACTAGGGGTTCCTCGTGACTCCGTGCACAGTCCTCGCTGTCCATTGGATCAAGGTCATGTGCTCCGAGATGCACGCTGAACACTCTTCCTTTCCATTTCTGGTTTAAGTCATAGGTGATCAATCGACTGTTACTGTCATTTCTATATATTGTTTCTTCTGATTAACTTCTAACCTAGCTAGTAATATACATCTTGTTTCTGATATTTCTCTTAACCTAAAGAGTAACTACTCCATTCCGTTTGGTTTTCTCCAACGAGATATAACTTCCATCTCCTTAAGCTTAAACTTTCACCACCAGTTACGCTTTCGACTTTCAAGCATATTTTTGGCTCATTATGCATAAAAAGTTAATAGAAAGTTTTTTCAAGTGTTAATATCGTTACAACATATAGTGATCAGGGTTTTACTCATCATGCTTGTTACAAGAGCCTAGAATCATTGAATGATTAGCTACTTTATCATAAACATATGGTAATTACCATAATCGTTATTAATGTCAGTTATAGTCCAGCGTAATGGTACTTGTGCTCAATTTAGCTACATTTACTGCAATAATTCATAACTATATATATACCTTCGGCGTCCATTGTGACAATGTATAGGATCGATTTAAAGAGATAATCTATGTATCATCCCCTTAATCAATATGTGCGTAAACTAAACAAAGAAAACCGAAGCAGATTTATAGTCTAATAAGTAATCGCCATAACCTTTTGAATAGTAGCTAGTACGATCTTGCAATAAGTGTAACATGGCAACTCCCAGGAAGCAAACCTGGCACTGAGAAAGACAACAGGAAAATTAAAAAAAACATATTCTAATAAACTAACCTTTGATAATGTACGAGAGATCTCAAAAGAATCTTTAATGATTTTCAATAGGCGAGATGTGAATCAGAGGGAAGTTTGATTAATTGATATTCTTTGAGTTAAGAATTTCATTGATTGATTAATACTTCCCATTTGCATCCAAAGTACGATGATATATAGATATTATTGCTTGGTGACGACTCTGACCAGAGATCTTCAGCTCTTCAACCATTGGAGGGGTTAGCAAGCATGTGATTAACAAGAAATCATAGGTTTAACTTTCTCTCTCATATAATTCAATCAGATAATTTGGTTTATACAATCATGCAAGACCACGTTGTTATGCCAACTTGTTGCTTGTGTTTTATGTGTAAGTTAAATTTGATTAGAGTATATAGTATGAGATCTCAGAACACGGCGTTACACAGAAGGGGCATCCAAGGAATAGAATCTAACATCATGCATGCGTAAATGTGTAATCATTCCTAATATAGAATCGTCATATGGTCCATGAAAATCCTAATTGTTCTATAGATCATCTTATATTAGGTATTTGATATCAGATCATGTGAGATCAGATGCTGCAGTAAAGTACATCAGCAAAACACAAGAGAAAAGACTTATTGGGAGCAATCCTTGCTAGGTTAAAGAAGATAGTATTAACATAATTATTTTCTAATAGCGAGAGATTTGACATCCTTAATTTACCATTAAATTATGTAAAAGACTCAATTTAATTAATTATTAAAATATTTTAATTTAAAGATATTTGTGAAATCACAAAAACTAGAATAAAAGGCTTCCAATTAAAGTACAACACTTTCAAATTTTTCAAAAGGGATTGTAATGTTCATGAAAGGAATACACGAGCTAAAGGTGGATCAAGATATTGAATCCATAATTAAAATATCCTTTTTCATTGTAGAGATGTGTTTAAATTCTAATATATATATTCAGATTTTTACAAATAACAAGTAAAAGTTGTTTCTTTGTAATCATAAAATTATAGGTTTAAATACAAATATATTTTTTTTGTAAAAATTATAAAGAGAAGGCTACGTATATTGATAACCTTCCTCCGACTCTCATAAAGTGAAGAGCCTTATATATATATATATATATGTATATATATATATATATGTTATCTACCGTAAGATGATTAGCCAATTTAAGACCTAGAGTAGTTCATCTCTTTAACTGACAAAAGGCGGAGGAAATTAAGTACAAAAGAAAAAAAGTTTTTATTACCAATTAACTTAACTCAAGTGCTTGAATTGAGTTTGTTAAACGAAACTCGTGCGTTTTGCAAGTGACCAAATTATAAATATGGGTCAGTTAGGTGGAAAATGAGATTCAAGTTTAACTTTTAACCGCAAGTGACCTCAACACCAGAACACAAGCTTAATATGGCATGCTAGTAAGAGTAAGAAGAGAAAATAATCATATTATATTGTGGTTGGGAATTTAAAAAGAGAACCTTTGCCGCAGAACCGGGTCGGTGTATCGTTTGGACCCCCGAGATGCCACGTGTGGTAATGTGCTCCTGTTTAGGGCTAGAACATGGTGTGTTAGCTTTCTGGTCCTTTTTGACCAGTCAAACTACAGTATTAGTTACCCAAGAAAAAAGGATACAGTCATAAATAATAAACTACAATATTAGCAACTGTTGGAAACCTATAGTATCTTGTTCCTCAATTACGGAATTTGAATTTCTTGAGAACTCATTTAAATAAATATTAACAGTAAACTAATAATATAGTATTATTCTATATATTAAAATTATCGATTCATATTAATAAAAGGTAAAAGATGTGAACATATCTTATAGTTTGATTTATTTTAAAGTTGTTTTATTATTAAAAATTCAATACACATAAAATTGATATTATAAATAATTAAAAATATTGATTTTTTATTAACTTATTTGTATACAAATTATTATATAATTAATTGTTAAAAATATAATAGAGTTAGGAGGTATTTGACAAACAGCTCATCAGCTGTATTTTAGCTTATTCACTAAAAATTAACTTTTTGACTATCTTAAAAAGTTATTGATGTGTCTAGTGAATGACTTATTGATTAGCTTATTTAACCCCAATAAGTTGATTTCTAAAAGTTCTATAAGATGAGCTTTTAGAGTTAACTGTTTGCCTAATGACAGAATTATCCTCTACTTTACTATCTACTTTTGCTCTGTGGGTTTTCAAAGTTGCTTTTTTTATCATACAATTATGTTATGAACTTTAGAAGAATATAATAAAGGGGTTAATTAAACTTTTTAATCTTTATTTAATTTTATAATATTAGTTTACATTTAAAAATACCATAATATTAAGTTTTTGAACATAAAGAGTCACATCAAATTAGTATTTTTAGTATATAACTACTATATATCGTATTTGTGTCATAGTATAATTATAGATATTTTCAATTTATTTAATAATAAAATTTATACATATTATATGAAAAGATACTAATATGACGTAGATCTCCGCATCATTTATATTAATTAATAGAGAATTTAACGTTGTATTATTATTATTATTATTATTATTATTATTATTATCATCATCATCATCATCATCATTTTTTATTAAAGTTATAAACTTATTTTTTTAAATTAAATATCTAAATCTAAATTCTTATAAGAACATTCAACGAAATACTAAGAAATATAATATTTATGCCCTTATAATTTTTTAAAATTATGCCCTCATAAATTATTTTAGATATCAACAATTAATAATAAATAGCTAATTTCACCAAACATCTTTAATTATCAATTAATGTTATCTAGTGGTCTAATTAGCTGATATAATCAGCTATCAGCTAACCGCTAATAGAATCAGTTAACAATTAATACTATCCGTTGTTTGTCAAACATGGTTGTTGAATAATTTATCTTAATTTGATTTTTATTATAAATTATATTAAGACACTTAAATAAAAAGATAATTTTTAAATAGTAAATATTTGTAAGTTTTTAAATAAATTCGTAACAAAGTTCCTATGTTTTATCCCGCATAATTATTAATATCTTTCCGGTAAACATTGGTAAAGAACGTTAAAATAACATGGCATTGCGTGTAGGGTACTGACACACGCATGCTGGCCCGCTCTTATACTAATTGAGATCAAACTCACACTGAGCTACACAAAGAAAGGCAGTATGGCGTAGCTGTGGAAACTTGATTCTTATATTCTCATATTTTCTTTTTTTTTTCTTTTTCAAAATCCTTGTATTTAAACACACCCCCTTGCCCTGCTTTCTCCCATGCATTTGTCTTCTCCCACTCTCCAACGCCCACTTACTACAGTTCTTCTTTAAACCACCATCATCAGTTTTCCCATACCTTGTCTCTTTTAGTCTTGACACTTCCCTTTTTCTCCATATCTTTCTTGTTCTTTCTCAAGTTTTCTAATATTACCAGGCCACCTTCTTCACTAGTTTATTTTCATATCTCGGTAACTTACTTGTACCCTCACAATTTCATCATCTTCTTCTTCTGCTTACATCTGAGTTAGGAGCTTTGCTATCTCCTTGTCCTTTTGACCTTTGTTTTTGTCATATATATAGATAGTGTAATACCTAGTTGTTGCACTTTTATCATTATATATACAAGATGTCTAGCAGAAGATCCAGATCAAGGCAACCAGGAAGTTCAAGAATCAGTGATGATCAGATCCTCGACCTTGTTACCAAGTTGCAGCAGCTTGTTCCTGAGATTCGCAACAGGCGTTCAGACAAGGTACACCTTTTGTACTTCTTCTCACTACTGCTGGGCCTTTTAGGTCTTCAAGTTTTTTTTTTTTTCCTTTTACTCAAGTTAGCATCCACCTAGGGCTATATCTCCCTTTATGGGTCAGGTTTTTCTGCTCCTATCAGTATCAACAGTCCTTTTCAGTAAACACTTCTCGTTGGTGTTGAACAAAAGAACCTTTCCCACTCTAATCGCAGCAGTCACTCAAAGTAAACAGTCAAGGGTGTGCCAGAGTTTTTAGTTTGTGGGGTATCTGTAAAGGAAAATTTCAAGGTTTGTAGTAATTACTCTGGGTACTTGTGTCTTTTATCAAAATATGAGAATAGCTATGGAGTAGCTTAACTTCATTTACTTCTGTGACTCAAGCTCGAACGAATATTTCTGTACTTACTGGTTTATCCCCTGAAGGACCAAAAGAAACGATAATCTTGAAGGAAAAACGTGTTATTACATAAACAAAGCAAGAGTCATCTCTTTTTTAGTGCAAGTGTGCAATAATATTTTGGAACTAAAATTCCTTGACGCACAGAAAAGAAAGAAAAGAAAGAAGAAGCATTTTTGGCATATTACAGATTTACAGTGTATTTGCATGTTAACTATGCATCAAAAAAGAAACTTTGTTGCAATAATTTAACCAAGCTAAAATTTAGAAATGGTTCGACTCTTTACACTGCAGGTTTCAGCTGCCAAGGTCTTACAGGAGACATGCAACTACATAAGAAACCTGCACAGAGAAGTTGATGATCTTAGCGAACGGCTGTCGGAGCTATTGGAAACAACTGACACAGCTCAGGCAGCACTCATTAGGAGTTTACTTATGCAGTAGAGCCAAAAATAACAATAACCACTGCTAGTTCAGTACTCAGTTTGTGGAATAGGATGTTTGGTCCCTTCTTTCTTATTTTTGCTTTGCCACTTTGTAGTTCCTCTTATTGTTAGGCTTTTTACTGCCAGGACTAGATATGTAATGAGAAGAGAGACCTCTTCTTTTTGTTGGCAAAACTATGGTTAACTAAAGCTGTTATAATAAAAGGGCTTCCGTTTTGCTGACATACCAGCTTTATCCGTTTCTTCGCAAAAGCGCACGGCTCGCCCACATATTGGACCTCTTTGTTCATCATTGCTTGCCTTTGTTGAAGGACATGGATGGATTTTTCGATGAAACTCAAAATACTTGAACGTATTACAAACTGCAGATTTTGGCTTTGGTGATGATTTAATTACTCCTCAAGAATGATGTAGATAATTATCTTTTTTAAATTTGTCGTAATCTTTCATCACTTACCAAATCACGGCTCATATCATTTGGATCAAAAAATGGAATAGAATATCAATCCGGAATAGCAAGACATTGAAAGTTTAAATAGTTGAATCATTTCGATTGAATTATATGATAATTAATCTAACATTTAATATAATAAAAATAAGTTAGTAAGAACAAGTTTATTACCAATCCATTTCTTGTACTTCCTGAATTAGAACCCTTTCCAACCTCCCAATTTGGTCCAATTTCTAAAACCCTACAGAAGATGCTATCGTTCCATTTTATAAATGAATTTATATACCATAGATATTACTGTTAATTGACACACAATTTTTTTTTCCACTTGGGGGCTCAGAAAGGGAAGTTAAGATATCTTTGGAGTTTAGATTAGATAAAAAATTTAAAAAAAAAACATAAAAGTCGATAAAAATAAACGTTATAATGATGCAAAATGCTTATTAAATATTTTACTAGCAATTAATTAGATTGAGAGACCCAATAAAATCGTTCAGGTAATGAATCTGCCTTACCTTTACTGCTGTCCATACGACGAGTTGAGGCAAAATGGTTTTTAATAGTAATCCACGACATTAACATTGGGATGGTTTCGAGAGAGTTGAATAATAAAAAATTATTCGTATTCTGATTTTTCAAAAATAGAACCCATCTAGATATATACCATGTTCAACTCGAAATTGAATTTTCATTGGCCATGTGATTCTTTTTAAAAATTATTAATCAAAACTAATATAATTAGTTTTCAATAAAATCAACTCGTAAAACTAAGAGACATTTTTCTCCGTAAGACTTGAATATCCAAAAACAATGAGTATAAAGTATAAACCCTTTTTCATTATATTTCATTACATCATAACACAACCTAACAATTCAAAATAATAAATAATTATCTTTTTTGAGCATTTGAAGTTTCAATCATCTAAGTAATCAAGACACGTTTTCACTTCAAATTTAGTAGGTAAGTATTGTAATTATCATAATACAAACTAATAATGCTCTGATACCAATAATATGTTTTTAATTATGAAATTATAGAATTATCAAAACATGTGTTACTAATGAGAACAATAAATTACAAATTTATTTCATCTTCCCATAAGCGAAAGGACAAATATCGCTGTAAATCCCTTCTACATAATCTTTCTTATATCTTTTTAATTTATTGAAAAAATCTTTTATATTGTAAGTTATTGAAACTCTCTTATGCAAAAGCTAATTCAATTCTCCCAAGAAAATTTAAATTTTGCAAAAAGGATATGATTGCTTTAAATTTAACATCCCGTTAAGCCAATAAAATGGTACAAATGTAAACACTCTTTTCAATAGATTATAAATGAAGAACTTTGAAGTACAGACATACGCCAAATTTGGGTAGGGACAGAATAAAGGGGCAAAGGATTTGAGGGGCAAATTTGGTGCTTGCAGAATTGATTACTTCGATGACAAAAAGTCGTAGACTGCCTAAATCGGCCTCATACCATCAAACATAAGCCTAATAGACACTAGGCAGAAAAAAGGTCATGTACTAGACATCTGATTCTTGTTGAACTTGAAATATCTCAAGGACCCAAATTTTTATATTATGTTATTTAAATTTTATGCAATTTGGTAGTATTCTAAATCATTAAGGTATAAAAAGGTATAAATAGAAATACAACTATAACTATAGCTATAACTATAATTATAATAACAATAACAATAACAATAACAATTCAGTACATCAAACTCCCCGTTTTGCAAGATTTGAAAGAGGGACATTAATTATATACAATATTATTTTTTGCATTTTATAAAAAGACTTTTTTTTCTCGACCTTTTGATAAAAAAAAGCAACCTTACTAATTGCTTCAAGGCACACTCTCAAGTATAAAATTCAGATATATTAAACAAAAATTATGTCTAATAAAAGATCATAAATTTTATCATTACCAGTCATTATTGATTACTATAATATCAGGAAAAAAAGGTAACATAAAAAAAGGTACATAATACCTAATGACCCAATGAGCTATCGGAATTTTAAAATAAAGTTGTAAGGAGAAAAGCGAAGTATATATAGCAATAAGGTCTATAATCTCTATTGCAACTCCAACGAAAAGTCAGTTATGTGGACGGATTTATTTATAAAATAAGATGTTAAAAATAAATAATAAAATATTTAAGAATTTTCTTTTGATAGATATTTAAAAAGTGGGGAAATTATACATAAATATTTTTAATTAAGAAAATAAACAAACTTAATGGGAACGGGGAAGGATCCTTCGTTATGATCACCATTTGCTGCTTGGCCAATTCTTATGTTACGAATCGCACCTGCTCCTTTTGATTTTCATATCGAAGTTAAAATATCAAGATGCTTCTATACCAACAGCTACACTATACATGTATGTATCCTGCGGATGCAACAATACTATTGTTTCAAAGCTTGTGCGGTTGTGCCTTTAATTATTATATTTTATGATGTATATTGCACTATACATAATTAAACATCTGAGTGGAGGACAGAAGTCAATATTTGCTTATCTCTTCGCAGCTTTTTGTGCTTGTTCTTGATGAGTACCTGAGAGAGTCCAACCCATACTCACATCAAACTTGAAACATTTTATATATATAAGAAACGATACCCCATACTCTGCCCCAGCCAAACATGGAGACGACGAATGCTCATACTTCACCTGTTCTCACTTTTTTTCACGTACCAGAATTACAAACATTTCGTCATTACGGGTAAGTTGGCCTTCTAATATTAGTCTTGTACTGCGAAATGCGTCACACACTTAGAATCGTGGTAAATAAGCGCATAGCTTTTATGGAGGAAACTTGAAAAGGTCTCATAGCAGATTGAAGGACAAGTACTTAAAGATTAGTGCATGCAATATTCATTTCTCCGTCCCTGGGATCACCTTCAGATCTTTGTCCAATTTTACCCTATCCAGTCCTGTTCAGTGGTCAAAACATGAACAGAAGATCCGAACTCCTGATTCACCTCTAAGAATATTGTCTTGACACTTTTCCTTTTAAATTTAAATTGTCACATACATGTGATTTAGGATGATTATAAGCGAAGGCTCTTCAATCAATGGTAAATTGAAGTTGAACAACAAAAATTTATTCTAAAAGGTCCCTTTTTCAATTCATGAATCTTATTTAATTAAAAGTATAAATTATCCGGGACCTATTCCTTTATCCCATGATTGGAATGTGAAGTAATTCTATCAGGATCTTTGGCGAGCTGCTATTATCGTGCAGCAACGACTAGCGAACTATGCATCACTATAGCAGCGACCTGCTTTGGAAGGGTGGCATCTGATCTTCATTTTTTGCTATCGTTTTAATCACCAATGAAACTCATTTGAAGATGACGGCTGGGTTTGTGTTGAAAACGGAAATAATTTTTAAAGGTGGAAGAAGACCCTTATATTGGCCACTAGAATTGAAGAACTGTAGGGGTGTATTAGTTTCGCAAACTCTTCGATTTACCACAGTCGTTTATAGCACAATAAAAAACCAGAAAAAATTAAACGCATCAAAATAAATCAACACCGATATTTGTTCACGTAGTTCGATATACCTTGCATGCGTATGTCTGCGAGGCCCTCACCTAGCTTAATACTTTCACCAAAGCACAACGATAGTTTTACATAAGGCTAAGCCGACATCACTCAACTTTTGACACTACCCCTCATCCTCACTATCCATGAAAGTGATTCATATCTAATAACACGATCGACTCGTGTTAACCTCAATAGAGGATTTTTTTCAACAATCTTATAACAAAAGAACGCTAAATAAATAATTCAAGTGGTTAAACAAAATTCAACATAAATGAGAACACTTAAGAAAGAACTACAAACAACTCCTCTATGGGTTCAGCTCCACTGAAACATGTCTAAAAGTTGTCGCCACAAACAATGGTTTGATTCACGCAAATAGCAGTATTAGTTCACATCTACAGCATGAAGACACCAAGTATGACAGCCCATGCAAACAAACCACTTCAAGATGTTACAGCCACAAAGAAATCAATCAACAACTAACACAATACAATATGAAACTATATCAACATGGAGATTCCCTCGTTGATGCTTTCATGCACTATATTTTTAATCACCAGAACAAAACAGACTATGCCTCACTTACCACACCTGCGACAAACCTAGACAAGACAAATACCAACCCAAAACAAGGCAAAGAAGCAGTCACACATAAACCATCACAAAATTTGTAGCGCACAAACTCTATCCTTAAGCCCACGACAACCTAATAGTTCAAGATCCCTCTTATTAACTGGAATCAAAGAATTAGTTGAATGAATAAAAAATTCAAAGGAGGTTCATGGCTGGGGTAAAGAGAATCGAGTAAGGGTAATTTTGAAATGTACCAGTTGTGTTCGAATAGGTGTTAATAAGAAATCAACAGGTATTTCTAGATATATTACTAAAAAAGATGACACCTCCCAAGGAGAACCTTGAATTGGATTCCAAATTGACAGGTTAGTGTGAGCTTATCCATGCGATTATGCACTTTTTGAATAGGAATCCATTTTTTGAAAGATCCTGGCTTTCGTGCTTGGGTGGGTCTTCGAGATCCTTTCAATGACCTACGTTGTGTTGAAGAGATATCCATCTGATCCGATCGATTGCGTAAAGCACGCGGTAGCAACGAAATCGGGAAAAATATACAGAAAAGACAGTTCTTTTCTATTTATTATATTTTCTATTCTATTTGTCAAACCCCGTTATCGGAGTCTGACTCTTACTTGCTTGCTTGCTCTGATACCATAACTGTCGGAGCCCGTTATCGGAGTCCGACTCTTGCTCTTCATGCATGCTCTGATACCATATAAATGTCAGACCTCGTTTTCGGGGTCTGACTCTTATTTGCTCTAATACCATATCTGTCGGACCCGATTCCGGAGTCTAATGCTTTCATGCATATTTGCTCTGATACCAGCTCTATTATTTTCATGCATGCAGTCTATCTTAATACGTAAGTTATCACCCAACGATAACACTTTGATCACTTTCATATTTTCTTCTCAAAACTCCCCTTTATTAGTCTTGGCTCAGCTCTTAGAGCAGTCGATTACTTCATTCCTACCTTTCAACCTGAATCCTTTAATCATCAGCGTGGTTGAATCCTTACTTCACACTTATACTTGCT
>JAOQMS010000007.1:22583624-22605048 GCA_027563885.1 Erythroxylum longipes
GTTGGAATTTACTGATCTGGTATCGCAAAATTCAGTTGATTTTGCGATACCAGATCAGTAAATTCCAACCAGCAAAAAGCTTTTGATTTTGCGAAATGAATGAGTTAATTGTTGTGAAGCTCAAGAAAGATTGGGATGCCAAATGTGAATTTGAAATCTTTTGATGTTTCCTTAATCGATATGTTTGTAACTTGCAACCAGGGAGCACATTTCAGCCAATTTCATATTAGAGAACTGATATATTTTGAACCAGAGATTATTGAACTTCAATTATTGATGCTGCTGTGGATTTTATCTTCTATGGTTTTTGGGTTGAACAAAATTAAGGTATCAGGTATCCCAGCTACGGACTCAATTAGCAGCCTTATATTGGGTTGATTATATTTAGAATGTGGCTTTTTGAAACTTGTAATTTCTGACTTTATTCTCTTTTTCATGTGTTGTTGAACCATTATTCCAGTGATAAAACCTCATCAATATGAGGAACTTCGTAGCTGAACCTTCAAGATTCTTTTTGATTAAGAGTTTTTACAATTCATGTGTAACTATGCGTAATCTTTCCAGGGGCAACCTTCCCAAGTCAGCTTTTTCCCTTATATTTTACCAAGCATAGTTTTCGCTCACCATCCATTATACTCTCTTTGCTCCATCTTGTGATTTATTGTTCATTCCACCATATTCTGCAAGTCATATTTCCCTTTACCTTATCTACAGCCAGAAACTCTTCTGACCTGCTGGTTTGACAAGTTCACGGATTCAAAATAACTCCCTGATACAAAGAAAAGCAAATTAGTACAGCTCCATTGCTAATGGTTAATAGATTTTTTGTATCCAAATGAGATTAGACAATCTTAGTAATAGGCATGCCCCTTGCATTTAAGTGTTACCTTTGAAAATGATCAATGATGTCTACCTAGTGTGCATTGCCCCATCCCTACACTGCAGCTATCACTTTTGCTGAATTATCACCTCAGCTGCTGAACTTTTCACAATGTTATATTCTAAAGTATGTTCTTGCTATTTCTGTTTTGACACATGTCTCAATGTGATTACCAAGAATGTGTGACCTCAAAGTAATCTGCCATTTATCAGGCATATGAACCGTGCAGAAGTACTAGGTAACCACAGGATTGAATGTAGTGGAGAAATGTGGTAACAAAAAACACCAGTTGCCATGTTGATCATCTGTATCCATTGCTTTAATCCTTCCTTTTAGATGGCAGTGAATTCACGAGAACATTTTGGTAGTGAGCTGTAAATAAATTTAATTTCATTTAACTTCTTTATATGTTGAATTTTCCAGGAAGTTCATGATTACTTGAAAACCATTTGTCCTGACTTACATATTACTCGAGGTGAGTATGATGAAGAGACACGATATCCAGAGACCAAGACATTAACTATTGGTCAATTTAAGTTAGGACTATGCCATGGTCATCAGGTTGATCTCCTTCATTCTATTCTTGCACTTTATTTTCTTCAATGTAGAGGTTGATTATTTATGCTTATTTTTGTCGGGGTTATATTTTTCTGTATTTTTTGTTCAGTTTGTCTTCATGTTTTAAAGGTTATTCCATGGGGAGACTTGGACTCGCTAGCAATGCTCCAGAGGCAGCTTGATGTAGACATACTTGTAACAGGCCATACACATCAGTTTACAGCTTATAAACACGAGGGAGGTGTTGTCATAAACCCAGGATCCTCAACTGGTGCATACAGCAGCATTACCTACGATGTGAATCCTAGCTTTGTCCTCATGGATATTGATGGTCTACGCGTTGTGGTATATGTTTATGAGCTGATTGATGGGGAGGTTAAAGTTGACAAAATTGATTTTAAGAAGACTTCCTCCACAACTCATTCTGCTCACTGAAACTCTTGGCCCTCTGCTTCTCCTCTAGAAGTCAACTTGAAGAAAACCAGATCAAGAATTTCTCCTTGTCGCATGTTTGGGTAATGGCAACTTTAGGTCAAGATGTGATATAACACAGGAATTATTTGAAGATGAACTTTCCTTCCTGTTCTTTAGCAGTCACGAGTTTGTGAGAAAATTTGCGAGCCCTTGTCAATTGTTACCTGTATTTTAAAAGACGTCGTTTCTTCTTCTCCTCTTGTTCTCTTTCTGGGGGCACATGAACCTAAACATGGTGATATTAGACATTGTCAAATGCATAAAGGATATTTTTCTTGTGCTCTCTTTCACTCTCTCACTAAAATTAAGACATTGCATCATATATTTTTGGAAGAGCTCTCAAGCATCTGTGTTCAGCAATCGCAACAAAGCATAATGACAAATTGGAGGATAGTCCATACTATTTCTTAATAACTTCGGAACTAGTCATCGGTAGCTATTCTTCATTGTTCGCTTTTTCTTTTTCTTTTTCTTTTTCTTGTGTTGTTTCATAAGTGGTGGAAGATTCCCCAATTACAGACAGCTAAAATCTATACCTATATTGTGAATAGTCCTATGCGATCAGAATAATAAGCTAAGACAACCCGACTTGGTGGAATGTGAAATTTGCTTACATGTCTGATTGGTAGCATGTCACTTTCACTCTAAGTTGACAGAGTAATACGCAAACTCCATAATTCAACCCTTTTGTATCCCATCAATAGCACGTATTATTTTTATGTCTGTTCTTCTGAGTTTATTTTCATATGGTTGAGTGTTTCAATATTGTTTGATCAATGATCAGGAAAAAAAAAAAGGTTATTACCATTTTAACATTATAAACCAAAACGATTTCTTTATATATTTAGCTTTCACGTATATGCTTGTTCAAATTTCATCCATTTAGACAAAATGAACTTATTTAACATACGTCTTTATTGGCATTGTGTAAGATTTATATAACTGAAGTTTGAGTTACTAGAATTTACTTAATAACATTTGCAATTTTTTCTTCAAATGATGTTAAATAATAATTCCTTCCGAAAGCAAATACACTAGTAAATTTGTCCAAGTTCTGTTAATCCTTAATTCCTATTAATTCATCTTCTATTCTATTTCCCAGATGTCTGCTATCCCAGAGTATCGATGGGTCACCTGTGTGTTTTAAGAGAAGAACTAATGAAAATCATAATTACAGAAAATAGAAGAATTTTGAGAAATAAAAAAATGTTTCTATTATTTTCTAAACTACTTAATAAGACAAATAATAATTCTTATTTATAGACTTATAAATAACTAAAATGCAGAAAATAGATATTAATTGTTATTTACATGGATTGAATAGAAATAAAATTAACTTCAAATTTTAGCTAACAATATAAATAATTTTGAAAAGGTGTTAGATATTTATTTTGAGAAAATAAAGGAATTATATATTAGGTTCACAAGAGCAATACAATTATACAAAAGGTAATTTACAACCAAAGTTGAGGGCAAAAGCTAGATAATGAAATGGCCGTACAATGTAAAAGAGAAACTACATAAGAAATTCCTAAGAAGTTCATGAGTCTTTATTCATACTAATACATTATGCACCTGGCTTGAATTGTTTATGATAGTTAGGTGATGGTTCTTTGCTCATCTAATCTAACTCTGAAATTGTTAAGCGGAAGCTTCCATTTGTTGGCAATATGCATATTATAGTTTTGATGGACTCAATTTAGTAAGAAGTGAATTTCTCTGCACATGCAACTTGATTGTGGAAAATCCTTTTATTCCTTTTGTTCTAAATGTCATAGAATACATTGTTAAGGAAATCTTGAAAACTGAAAAGTCTCCTTCACTCACCAAATTTTTTTGACAACTTCACTATATTATATTCAACCAATTATTATATGAAGAATTTAAGTTGTAAAGTCGTAAAATACCTTTTTAGATATAAGAGGAGAAACCACACTTGAAGAATAGGTGATCCAAGCTCTGATACTCCTGCTTATATAGTGTACACACCCCTTTAGATGGTAAAAATCTTGAAACTCTATCAAGGGTGCTTAACTTCCTTTTAATTGCAAGCCATAAGATGGAGGCATAGGGATTAGATTGTTTGAACCAAAGGAGACTATTCCATTTGACTTTAATTACTTAAAAGAGCTTTCCAATATGAGTTGGAGAATTAACCAAAAGTGGTTCTACTCTAATAGGTTATGTGTTGCAGAATGAACCAAAAGTGGTTCTACTCCAATAGGTTTTGTCCTTACTATTGGGAATTAAGCATAGACTCATTAGGACTCATTAGGTGATCTATAAAAGGGGTCCTTTGTATGTGCTCAAAAAGACTACCTCTATTTGTCATTATTTCACTAATAACGGCATTGAGTGGAATAACATTCCTTAGTTAGGGGACCATAGTGGCTTTAATTATCATGCTAGTGGAAAGAGGAATTATCTTCTTTTAGTCTACATTGGAATTCCATTCTCACTTTTTCTCTTAACTTAAGGATATATACTATAGTTAAGGATGAATTGTACTTGGGCTGAATGATCTAAAAATCTTCATCCTTTAAGTAATATGCATGTACCGATCGTACCCACAAAGCTTGCTTATTATTAAAATTTCTCCTCTGAGCGTAGCACTTTATTAGTTGTTTTTAATGACATGAAAACTTACTTGATTGATGTACTTGTGTATATGAACCTTGCAATGTGAGTCTCACTCATGATGTACGTATAAAATAAAATAGGAAAGTAAATATCCTAATCAGTGTCATTTATAAGTTCTCAATTAATAACCTAGGACTTATTAGATTTGATAAGATGGTGCAATTATGCAATTCAGCCCTTTATCTTATTCTCGCCTAAACTTTCCATGATTTTTAATTCACAAGCTGTTAAGAATTTTGCTATGATTCTTAAGATCATCATAATTTATATAATTTTAAGAACTTTTATATCAAAAAGACAAAACCATTATCTTCAGTGACTAGAATAATCCTCCAATCATAATAATATTCCTTCAATGAAAAAAAAATTTTGATCTCAGAATTCAAGAATTTTTATACCAATGAAAGCTTTTGATGGGTATTACAACTTTTATAATTATTAGCAACTTAAATTTTCAACCAATATCAACGAATTGAACAAATTTTATTTTAGAGCCTTAAACTTTATTTTCATCAATCAATAGTGATATAGTCGGTGATTGGTGACGAGACTATAGGGCTTTTCCTCCTATCGTCGAGGGGAGTCTAATGGTGGTGGTAGTGGCCAGTAACACTCACCAAAGGTGACAGATTGAAGATTTGAGTTTTTCTCTAATTTCTCTTCTCAATTTTTTTAGTGAATCCAATGTAGTTATAAGGTAAAATAGGTATGGTTGTGAGGGGGCCAAAGAGAGGAGTTGATTGGAATATATAATTGGCCAATTAAAGTTATCGGTCATAAAGAATAAAGGAAGAAGATAGTTTCGTGAATCATAACCTTTGAAGGAGAATGAAAAATAGAAAAGATGGGGGTGGATTACAATCTCCCCTCCTTATAAAAGAAATTTGTCCTTGAATTTTACAACAATGCTCTATAGAGGAAACAAGTATGAATACAACTCTCGCGTCTCTTACTTTGTCTCCCAAGTGATCTCCTCGACATTACCATTCCTCGACATTACCTTAACCATAGGGATCTACTTTGATTGTAACTGGTGCACTTGAGAATTCAAAGTAGCTACTAGCTCATCTTGGTAGGTTAGGTTCTCATTCACCTCCATACTTTGTGGCAAAAGTACATGAAAAAGTTCAGAAATGTACTTACGAAGCATATAAATGTGGAAAATTGGGCAAACTTGTAACATATTCAGAGGTAATGTAAATCAATATGCCATGTTTCTAACTCTCTTTGTTATCATATAAGGTCTAATATATCTTTGAGATAGTTTGCCTTTCTTTCTAAACCTCACCACAACTTTATTGGAGATAATTTTAAAAAAAGAAATTTCCAACTTAAAATTCCACCTCTTTGTGTTTTAGGTCCATATAAATCTTCTGTCAACTGAACATTGTCTTTAGTCTTTGCTTGATCAATAGAATCTTCTCTAATGTGATCTTGATTTGTTATGGGCCCTTCATTCTTGTCTACCTCTTCCCAACACATTAGAGATCTGCATTTTGGTTTGTATAATGCCTCGTAAGGCGCCATCCCAATGCTACCGCAGTATCTATTATTGTAAACAAATTTGATCATAGGCAAGTGTAAATCTTAACTACCACCAAAGTTTATCACACAAATCCTCAACATATTTTCTAAAGTCTAAACTATCCTCTCATATTACCCATAGGTCGAGGATGAAATGATGTGCTAAAATCCAATCCAGAGCCTAATGCCTCTTGTAATTTCCTTTAGAATCGAGATGTGAAATGTGATCTTAGTTTAGAGACCACCGACATAAGCACCCAGTAGAGGCATACTATCCGCTCGATATACACTCATGCAAGCTTGGACACTAAGTTGGTGGTTTTTACAGGTAAGAAATGGCCTAACTTTATTAACCTACCTATGATCAATCAAATTGAATCACATCGAGTCCTTGTATAAGGTAAGCCAACCTTGAAATCTGTTGTGATCGTTTCTCATTTCCATTTAGGAATTGCCAATGATTGCAGCTTACTTGAGGGTCTCTAATGCGTAAATTTTATTATTTGGCAAGTCAAACACTTAGAGACATATACAGTCACATCCTTTTTCATATCGTCGTACCAATATATGTCTTTAATGTTACGCTACATCTTGGTAGAACTTGGATGTACATTGTATATTGTATAGTGCACTTCCTTTAAAATCTCCTCCTTCAAGTTCTCTACATCTAGAACACACAGTCTCCTATTCATCTTTAGCATACCTCCCCCAGCGATATCAAAATATATGTGGTGTCCTTCTCAAACTTCGTACATAAGCTTTTGAAGCTTAAGGTCATGACATTGAGCAACCTTGATCCTGTCCAACAATATCCACCATACATTAATGCTTGCCAGTAGTACTCCTGAATCTAAAATATGAAATTGAGTGTCATGATCCCTTAAATCATATAACTCCTTTGTCAAAGCTCTCTTCTCTACAGTAATATGTTCCAAACTACTCGATGACTTCCTACTTAGTTCATCTGCTACGACATTTGTCTTTCTAGGATGATACTAAATCATGGAGTCATAATCTTTTAATAGTTCCATCCACCTTCTTTGCCTCAAATTTTAGTTCTTCTACTGAAGTATATATTTTACACTCTTATGATCTGTGTACATTTCGCACGTCTCATTATATAGAAAATGTCTCCAAATCCTTAAAGCAAAGATAACCGTTGCCATTTCTAAATCATGAGTAGGGTAATTTTGATCATGTTTTTTCAATTTCCTAAAAGCACAAGCAATCGTCATACCATTCTACATCAACATGCAACCTATGAATATATCGAAGCATCACAGTATAATTGAAATCCTCCACCTTTAGTTGTAAAACCAGGACTGGAGTTGTAGTAAATGTTCTTTAGTCTTTTGGAAGCTCTCATTATAGTTATCAGACTAGGTATTCTTTTACGTCAAATGTGTGAATAGTAGCCTGCCAATCCCAGAAATCTTTACACTTCTGTCATTATTTTTAGTCTTTTCTAGTTCATTATAGCTTACACCTTCTTTAGGTCCACTTATATCCTCTCTTAAGATATCACATGTCCTAATGATAGTCCCAAGTTAAAAGTCACACTTCAAGAACTTGGCATACAAATGATGTTTTCGATGTGTCTACAACACCACTATCGAATATTGTGCATGCTCCTTATTTATTTACGAATACAAAAAAAATTTCATCTATAAAGACAATCATGAACCTATCTAAGAATGGTTTTAATACTATTCATTAGATCTATAAAAGTTATTAGAGCATTGGTAAGGCCAAATGACATTACTAGGAATTTATAATGGTCGTATCGAGTCTTAAAGGCAATTTTGAGTATATCCTCTCCCCTAATCCTCAATTGATGAAATTCAAACCTTAGTTTAATATTAGAAAAATACCTAGCATCTTGAAGTTGATAAAACGAATTATTGATTCGGGATAGTGGATACCTGTTGCAAATGGTCACCTTATTCAACTGTCTGTAGTCAAAACATAACCAAACTATCCTTTTTCTTTATAAATAGTACTAGTGCATCCTATGGTGATGTACTAGGCCTAGTGAAGCCCTTATACAATAAATAATGCAACTGTTCATTTAATTCTTTTAACTCTGCAAGTGCCATTCTATATGGAGTTATATAAATCATAGTTATACCAGGTTCAATGTGGAGCTTGATATCTCTCTTTCGAGTTAACACTGGTAACTCTTCACGAAATACATATAGAAACTTCCAAACTACTGAAACACTTCAAAGTTTGTTAATTTTTATAGTGGTATCCCTGATTAAGGCGAAGAACCCTTAACACCCCTATCTGAGCATCTTATTGGCTACTAATGTCGATGTTGGATGTGATGGTCCTTTTATCTCCCTTAAAAGCAAACTTTTCATCACTTGGAATTTGAAATTCTTCTCTCTACAATCCAGGGTGGCATAATGAATAAATAGTCAATCCATCCCTAATATTACATTCAAATCCATTATAGACAGTAAGATAAGATTCGTTACTAATATCCTATCTTCGATCTTTATGGGACACGAGTAGTAGATCAAATCCACTTCTATGGCATCACTAAGAGGTATGGATATGGATAAAAATTCTTCATCCTATTTGGTATTAGTTCTAGTTTTATAGCAAAGTTAGGTGACATAAAATAATAGGTTACTCCTGGTTCTATCATAACTCTAGATTCTAATCCAAAGATGAGACGAATACCAAATACCACCATATTTAAAACGTATTCATCTTGAGGTGAGAAGGTGAACATCCTAGCCTAACTGTAACTAGCCTGCTAAGAACTAAAGGATTATCTTTGACTAAAGCCTCTAGATCTACTTCCTGAATGCCTCCCTCTAAAATCTCTCTCTTTTTGGGCGCCAAACTATAATCTACCTTGTGAATGCTGAAGTGGAGGTTACACCACACTAGAAGAGTTATGTTGGTATCCCATTACTGGATAGTCTTTAATCAGATGCCAGTATTAGTCATATTTGTAGCAACCTCTTTATGGTATGTAGTATTGGCCTTAATATGCCCTACCACATTACTAGAAAATGGAGGATGTTGAACCTAAAATGCTACATTTAGAGATCCATCAACTATTGCTATTATTTGCTCTAGGAACAAATTAAATCCTCCTAAGTGTTTAAGATTGTATTTCAACTTACCATATGCTCGAAAACCCTCTGTTGATAGCTCTCACTCTAACTGTATCCTAGCAAAAAGTTTAATTATTGCTGTTGCCGTTGTCGAAAATTTGAGGGTCTTATTGAATGCCTCCTACTATGCTTTTCAATGGATAAAGCACCCTGCTCCATGAGGATCCTTTCCAACTATTTGAACATATCAAATAAAGTGGATAACCTCTCCTAATAACTCATAGTAGTACTCATACACCATCTGATTTCCTTGGAGTAGATTTAGATACTTGTACTTGAGTGCCTTTCAAGTTGTAAAGGAGAGGAAAAAGTCCATAAACCTCTCCCTAAACTCTAAACATGTCACTGTTAAGTATGAAAGGATATGGTCTCAATACCCATCTTTGGCCTTTCCATACAAAACCATCTCTATTAGATCCACCAGTTGGGTATCATAATAGTACAGCCTCTTGCCTCGTATCTCCACTTGATCGAGCAAATCAATGGCCTTTTTTGGTCAGGTCCTGTCGAAATTTAAGGGAAAAAATCTTGAATACGCTATTGACATCTGAATGTCTAACATATTCTGTAATGAGGCTACAGTGGGTGGTGGACTAATTATTGTTGTTACTGTACTATCATCTTCATCGAATCTTAGAATATGGCATTGATGGCTTCTCTTCATGCTAGAAATGGTTGCATATCAAATGCAAGTACCTTAAGAGCTCCCTATGATACCTTTTGCTCTTCTATTAGTGCCTCTTGAGCCTTTGTCATTCTACACCTACCGCGTCATCCAACTAAAGCAATAGGGGCAGGTGCCTCATTCTATGTCGAGGCCTCATTATGGGCCCCTTGGTTAATTCAGGTGAGAAATCACGCACGTTTGCTTATGTTGACCAAAGAAACAAAGGAAAGGTTAGTACCACCAATTAAAGTGCATTAGAAGAAAATTTTTCAACATACAAATTCATATCATTATAGACATTAGGGGATAAATAAAAGTAAAAGCAAATGAAAAACATATGTAAAACGTTACTCCTCCTGAGCTTTTTAAAAATCAACTGATTGGGTTCAATCAGCTAACCCAATTAGCTAATTACCAAACACTAGAATAGCTGGTCAATAAGGTCAATCAGCTAAATTTATTCAATCAATTGTTTTTTCAGTTAACAACTAAACAGGTCCAAACTCTAGTCAATGCTCCTCGAAGTCAATATTGTGAAGTTAGTGGTAACTAACCTAAAAAATGGAGTTAATGGGAGTCAAACCTTAATGAGTAAGTCTATATCACCTTACAACACCCAATGGAATGCTTACACAATATACAATTTATACTAGAATAAAACACATATATATTATATATGACAAATCAAATACAATGCACAATAAATTGTGGAGAAGGGATATCTCTAGGACCCTAGTCTTTAATGATAAATCCTTATAATACTACACCTCAAATGGCTGTAAGGAGCTAAGCATCACCAACAACCTAGCTATACACTTATACCATATACTCGTAAGACTCTCTTAGTCCAAAGGGCTTATAGGGAGATAAACATCACCAATAGAATAGACCTCACTCAATATGTCCAAAATCACAATTACATCAATAATATACATATCAAATAAGAACTCGAACATGAGCCAAACATCAACCTAGATTGATCTATATCATATCTCAATATCATATCACAATCACCTATCATAATTAAACCATATGCACTCGAACATGAGCCAAACATCAACCAAGATTGATCTATATCATATCTCAATATCATATCACAGTCACCTCTCATAATTAAACTAGTGCACATCTAGTCTTGATGCATATCTATTAGGTGGCACATCCTATAAATTGTTCCTCCTCCACAATCACAAACAAACACATCAATATATAATCTAAATATCATTGATGCAAATTTATAAAACAAGCATCAGTCATTTAAGAACGATCATAAATGCTTTTAGGATGCACAATTACCTAAAATCATGTATGTATACTTAGATATCGCAGTAATATTCACATAGGCATCATAATGAAAACTACAAAAATTACATATGTACATTTATATACGTGTAGGTACTCATATAAATATATATGTGTGTGTGTGTGTGTGTGTGTGTGTGTATACACATATATATCATATCCATACACATAAGGATAGTGACATCTATCATAGCTTAACATGTTATCATTCATATCAATATGAAATTATATTCAATAGTTGGTATGGATTCAATATCAGTAGATAGATATGAAATTACTTGATTGATGTACTAGTCTTTCCGAACCTTACAATATATATCTCACTTCTGCTGTACCTATAAAATAAAAATAAAAAAGGAAATATCCTAATCAATGTCATTTAAAAATTGTTAGGATCATTTAACAACGTGGGAATCATTAGGTTATCTAGGATGGTTCAATTATAAAATTTGGCCCTTGATCAAAATTCTTGCCTAATCTTTTCGTAGTTTTTAAATCACAAATCGTTAAGAATTTTCTTAAGGAAAAAATAATCATCATAATTTATATAATTTTTAGAACTTCTTTGAAAAAATTTTCATCAGGTCGTCGAAACATTATCTCCAATAACTAGACTCCAATCATCGAAACATTATCTCCAACAACCAGACTCCAATCATCGGAACATTCCTCCAGTGACAAGAAAATTTTTCAGTCTTATAATTCAATAATTTTTATACCAAATAAAAGCTCTTAATGAGTAGAACAAATTTTATAACTGTAAGAAACTTAAATTTTCAACCAATATTAATTAGTTGAGTAAAAATTATTTCAGAGCCCTAACTTTTATTTTTATCAATCGGTAATTATACAAACAATGACTAGCAATGAGATCATAAGGCTTTTTCTCTTAATGTCAAGGGAGTCTAATGGTAATGGTGGTCTACAATACTCACCAGAGGTGACGGATCAAATATTTAAGTTTTTATTTGATTTTTCTCAATTTTTGTGATGAATTCAACATTTTTATAAGGTAAAATGAATTCAACATTTTTATTGGTATATACGGTTAGCTAGTTAGATTCATTGGAGCTGAAAATATAGGAAGATGATGGTTTCATAAATATTAACCTTTTGGGGGAAAATGAAAAATAGAAAAGGTAGGGGTGGAAGATATATATAAGGGAGGGTATTATAGGTTCTATGGTTTTATGAACATTTCATAAAAGGAATAAAATTTTGGATAGTGAATGCTAATACTCAATTATCTTGGTCTACTCAGTAGGTACTAAAGTTAAGAGTGTGCATTAGAAATAAGAAGAATGTGCTAATAGGGAATGAAAAATCATATAATTTTGTTATGACAACTAAAATTCTCTAGGTCATCTCCAAAATCTGCTAGATACTAGATCCATAATTTTTATTCTCTTACAATATGCCAAGGTCTTTGAAATCATTATTGGAAACTTATAGATCGGGCCATTTAATCATGTGAGGAGCTTTAATTCCATCAACGACAATATGTCAAGTTATCCTCCAGATTCTCTAGAAGATTATGTAACTTTGATGAGACACAAATTAACAGTTTAATTCAAACTTGTCTTAATATCTTTAAAGGATTTCCTTTTAAGAGCTTCTTTTACTCTCTAGAAAATAATTAAAAAAAGACATCAAAATTATAGAACTTCGTTTGCTTAACTAAGTGATATGATTTGCGTTCTTCATGATAAGTAAATTGAATCTCATAATCACTTGTTATTGAAATCTCATTGCTTCTTTTCAACCTAAGAGCTATTATTTGCTTTATACAAGTTATCTTGCAACTTGAATTGCTAGTTTGATATAGAAGAATGGGATATAAAAATCAATATGAACAATAAAGGGTAGTATATACTTTTTAGAATTAGCTTACGTTGCTTCAATTATACCATATGAAAGGAAAAAAAATTGAGTATTTTCAAAAATCAAGAGGTGGATACTTCTGTTTTTAACCACAACAATTTAACTAAATAAAAAAAATTGACTAAAGAGGTTACTACAAGCTCCACTCTGACATGTTCTCTAATTGGAACCTAGAAGTTGCGTTTATTTGTCTTATCTATGTATGATTCTTTGATCCATTTTGGTTATGTAGAGGTTAACTAGTTTGTATTGTTTTAGCCTATATTGACCTTTTCCTTTTGTAGCTAGGTTCCTCCTCTGTATTTGAATTCATTGATTTGAGGTAGTTAGTTGTCTTCTAATATTATTTAACTTTTAGAAAATTTCTCTACTCTATTACATTAGAAGCATCATTATAAATTGGCTAACCCTCTTCGCCTTCTTCTATTGATCATATAAGTTTAGCATATACATGAAAAGAAAACATGTGGTGAGTGATTATCTTCAGGTTGGACTATATCAATTACGGTTAAGAAGTAGAAATTTTCACTGTCATCAAATGTATATAAATGGAAAGAAAATAACAATACAAATTAGGATACAAAAATATTGAACATTAATAGTATACAAAATCCACAACTTATTCTTTATCATTTCCTAAAAAGTATAAGTTCATCCTTTCCAATATCGACGCTATCACATTACACATTAGCCTTTCCAAAATGATACTATTAACACCTTAAACCTTAATAGAGTAAAGGTTTTTGACAATTTCTAGTACATGGGTCATCAATTTAGCTTATATAATACATAATTAAGCAATCTAGACTCGCAAAATATTGATGTGATCTTAAAAATAATTTCCTTAAACATTGGCTGAAGGTATGATTTTCATCTTAACATTTCACAAAAGGTCTAATAAATCGATACTAGTATCTCTGTTACCATTTTTATGCCATATTTAGAGTGCAATAAGTATAATTTTAATAATTTTAAGGTGCAAAGTAATGTTAGAGATATAGTATGGACTTATTTAGACCTTTTGTAACTGTTGAGATATAAATTACACCTTTAACCTTAATAGTATAGATTAATAATTTTAAAACTAAACCAAGCTAACTGGTTTAATCAAAATAATCATAAGTCAAATAACTTTTTGATTTGTTTTATTGTAAAAAACTCCTATAGAAAACTAGTCAATTTACTATATAACTAATCAATTTAATATTGAACTAGTCTTTCTTTAACCTTGTAGTTCCTAAAGATGACTGATCAAATAAGATAATTTATCATCCCCAACTAGGAAAGTAATGGTGTGCCCTAGAAAAACAACAAAAGAGAAATCAAATCAACAATAATAAATGACAACAAATATGTAAGTACAAAAGTAAGAAATTTTTTTATCATAGTGGTAAAAAAAGCACTAGCCTTGATGATGCTTAAATTCTTAGAAACCTTGATTTTAAGAGAAAATAAAGGCTAATTATAATGGATAGTTAACTAAATAAAGATTACATTAATATCCCCCTCAAATTCAAGGTGGTAGTGAAGATGATAACTAGAGTTTGGATATAAGATCTTGAAAGCATCAAGGCATATATGATTTGATAAAAAGATCAGCAAATTGTGCTTGAGATGAGATTGGGGCAAGTTATATAATTCCGTGAAGCACATGATGACGCATAAGATGATAATCAATGTCTATGTGTTTAGTTCATTCATGAAAGACGTCAGAGGTAGTCTCAGCTAGTGCTTAGTATTCTGATTCAGTGCTTGAGTGAGAGACAGTCGTTTGCTTCTTATTGCACTGAGAAAAAAGAGATGTGCTAAGAAAGAAATAGTAGCTGGTGGTAGATTGTCGATCAGTTCTCCAGCCTAGTTGGCAATCAGGGTATGGATGTAAGTCCAATAAAAATAAATGATTGAATTGAATCCCATTAAATAAAATGCCTCAAATATATCAAAGTATAGGAAGAATAGTTGAAAATTGAGTTGTACGAGGTGCACATTTAAACTAATTGACAATGTGAACTGCATGAATGATATTTGGACAAGTGATAGTAAGGTATATAATACTAGCAACTAACTGTCAATAAAATGTGCCATCACTAAGAGGAGTTCCATTAATGGAAAAGATATAATCATTAGAGTCGACTGGAGTGCTAGAAATAATAGTGTCAGTAAGACCCGCATGAGAGATAAGATCATTAGCATACGTGGCTTGAGACAAGTAGTAAATTGAATCATCAAAAGATAATTCAAGACCTAAAAAATAGCTTAGGGGATCTAAATCTTTCATTCCAAATTGTTGATGAAGACAAGAATTGAGAGTAGCAATCCCCAGAATGTCATCACTAGTTGTTATCATGTCATCAACATTTAGAAGGAGAAGAGTTCACCCTTGATATGTTTTCTGGATAAACAAAGCATGATCATAAAATTTAGACATAAAGCCAAGATGGTTGATTGTGGAGTTGAATTTAGCAAACCATGCTCGAGGAGCTTGCTTAAGTCCATACAAGGCTTTGCAAAGACAAGAAACTTTATTTTGTGGATAAGTATACCTAGGTTGAGGTTACTTATATACTTCTTCTTGAAGATCACCATCAATAAAGACATTATTGACCTCTATTTGGAATAATTCCCAATGTTTGCCTACTGCTAAGAAAAGAAGACTATAGACGAAAGTTAGGCGATCGACTGGAGCAAAAGTTTTCTTATAGTCAATTCCATGTTCTTGAGTAAATTCCTTTGAAACCAATCATGTATTGTATCTTTTAACTGATCCATCAGCTCAAGCCTTGATTTTTTAGACCCATTTTAGCCAATAACATACTTATCTGGAGGTAAATCAACTAAGTCCCAAGTGTTGGTGTTGGATAGAGCCTGTACTTCTTCTACCATTGTATGCTATCATAAATGGTTAGAATTGGCCTTGTGCTAGGTACAAGGTTCATATAGAGAGAAAATAGTAGAATAAATATGGAAGGATTTTAACACAAATAGATGATAGACTTACTTGAGAGGATCGAAGGAAGGGGTTATTTAGACTCAGTAGATTCTAATGAATGAATAGAAGAGGAAGAGTTATTTGGTGAGAATAGAGGATCTGTAGCTAGAGAAGATACAATAGAATTAGGAATCAGTTGTGTTAAGTTTTTAGAGCTATAAGGCAGACCTGCAGAAGACATATCATGAAACAAAGGTATGATAGTATTAGAAAAAATTATGTGAGGGTTCACTAACTTAAAATTTTTATATTATGGAAAACGTTTTATGTTCAAAAAAAGTGACATGTCGAGAGCTTTGAATTCTTTGAGATAGTGGATCCTAACATCTATATCCTTTGTGCTTTATCTTAAACCTTATAAAATAACATAAATGTGCTCTAGGTCCAAGTTTGGTGTGCTCATGAGGTTGTAATAGAACAAAGCATGCACATCCAAAAACTTTAAGAGACTAATAATCAGGAGCATGATTGAATAAGCACTCATAGGGAGAGATATTACCCATAATAAGAGAGATAGACAATAATAAAAGTTGCTTTTCCTTAAAGGTTTTTAGGATAAGAAGAGGATATAAGAAGGGCTCGAGTAGTATTAAAATTTATTGAGATTTGTTTGGACATAATCTCTGAATGATGGTCTATTATTGATTAAGAAAATTGATTAATTATGTATCTTTGTATTCCATTGTAATATTAGTCTGAAATAATTTAATATTGCAAGAGAACTAATTGTGAATCATATTAGCAAAACAAGAGTAAATAGAGAATAGTACAAATCTATGTTGTAATAGACAAATCCATGTATAGTAAAAAAACCATCTATAAAGGTCACATAATATTTCATGTTGCTCATAGCTTCATGACATGTAGAAGCCCAAATATCATAATGAATTAGATCAAAAAATGCTTTGTTCAGTATGACTTTTAGATAGTTGAATCATTGAGAGATAATGGTAAAGCATGACTTTTAGATAGTTGACAAGGGACACAACCAAAATGTTCAGTCTTAACATGACCTAGGTAACGCTAAAGATTAAAGACCTAGAAAGATGACCAAATGAGAATGTCATATATGAGAAGTGAAAACACCAACAAAAAGCTTTAAAGGAAAATTTAGTGAGGTAAGATCAAATAGTCATCCAAAATTATGCCCTTTCCTAAGGATCTTACCCTTATGTGAATCATTCACAATGCAACCATGACTTGAAAAGGATAAGTTAACACCAAGGTCATATAATTGTCCAACAGAAATAAGATTTAATGAGAGTTTGAGAACAAGAAAATTTTCAGGTAAATGTAATGTGCATGTGTGAACTGTAAATATTGTTATACATGCATAGTAGAATTATCGGTAGTGTGAATAATATGTGGAATAGATGGTATTGCTACAGATTCACAAATAGAAGAATCATATTCCATATGATTGTAATAAACAGAATCGAAATATCAAGAATTTGAGGTACCCGATGTGAAAAATAGGTTAGAGGAGGAGATTGTATTAGAATTTGGTTGAAGTTGTTGAAGAAGAGCATGGAGGTCCTTTAAAGAGAATTTGGGAAAATTGCTTTATGTTGGCCCCTCAGTGGTAGCAGCAGTAGTGGAAGTAAGCTGCAGAGAGTTAGAATAATTATCTTGGCAAAAGTTCTATTTGAGTTGTTTTCTACATTCAGAGACATGATATATGGGCTTTTTACAGTAACTGCAAGATCCTTTATAAAACTTCTTACTTGAGTTGTGAGAAGTTTAACACAAAGTATGGGTTGCAAGGACAAAATTAGTAGCTTGGATAGATTTTTCCATACAGAGCATATTAAGGCACTTTCATATGAGATTAGCTCTTTAATGATAGTGTCAAGATTGGATAGAGTTCCTGTTTGAAGAAGAGAGATACAGATGGGTTCAAATTCATCCTTGAGAGTCATAAGAAAATGCCATATAAGTTGACAATCTCAAAGATTTGCATAGATCATAGTAGCATCAGGACAAGGCCAGTTGATCACAAAATTCTTGCAGTTTAGACACATAACTGTGTATTGTCTGTCCAGGTTATTGTTGCAAGTGATGAAATCTCCTTTATAACTGATATTGGTGGACATAATCCAATAAAAAAGAATGATTTTTTAGGAATTCCATACCTCCTGAGTTGTGTCAAAACGTTGAAAGTCAAGTTTGATGGCTTTACCACTTGTATTTTGAAACCATGTTAAGATTTGATGGTTCATTACATCCCATTCCAGTAATCGTTCGATGAATACATGAATATCTTCATATTTTTCTTGAGTGGATTTAGATATTTCTCCAGTAACAACTCACCAAAGGAGTCTCCCATTAAGAAAATTACACATTTCCTCAACCTAAAGATTATAGTGAAGTCATTAAAGATGATAATAATAGGGTTGGGAATGTATTGGGCAAGTTTAGAGACATATATAGTGAAAGACAACAATAAAATAGGAGAAAACCTACTTATAGAGATAGAATTTGGTTATTCTAACCTCAGAATTGGATTCAAAACATTGAAAAACCTTAAGAATCAGTATGGTTGCAGAGAATGTACTGAACCGAACGATCAAAATGTAACACCCCATGTTCAATAATGGAATCAATATACTGAGTGTTATCACATTCTTAAATACCTAAAATTTCAAATTATAAAATTTTATATTTAAAACCTAATTATTCTAGAAAATACTATTCACTTTATAAAAATCTTGATCGAGTTTCCTCTATATTTACTTAAATCCTCCTATAAGAAACTTCAATACAGTTCTCAATTATTTTATTTTACTATCCATCTCCATGTCAAACTCCTTGACAAAATAATTTTCCCATCTTTCAATACATTTCAACTCATCTAACCAAATTTCATATATAACTTTCATATATAATTCACAATATAATTATATAAGATCTTTCATTTCTTTATATATACATCCCATGACCAAAACAAAATATAATTATATAGTACAGCCAGCTCAAAATCTTCCACAATCCTTTATGTGACTCTAGTCTTTGTAATAGATTCACCATAGCTTTTTTCTAATTTTTTTCAAAACCTGCATATAGAAAGAAAATCACGCGCTAAGTTATAGGCTTAGTGGTGTTCAAGCAATTCCATTTCTCATACAATTCAATTCACTCAACCATAACATGCATAACATATATTCTTTTTCAAATATAAATATCTTCATTTGTTTCTAAGCCTAAATAGGCATTAAAATTTCTTTATGACATACAAGCATGTATTTATTAAATTCATTCATATCTAATTACATAATGATCAAAAAATTGTAAAATTTAATTACTACTTCGATTTGAAGTTCTTTAATCATTATTTATGCATTTATATATTTTTTTGTAATTGCTCAAAGTCAAATCCAAGGAATTGCATCGCTGAGCTGAATAAGTGAGATTTTAAAATATAGGACTGAATTCTCAGAACTATATGGTCCCCTTGTTTGTATATACATATCGGGACCAAGCTCTCAGAGCCATGTAGTCCATAACATAAATGAAATATCTTACATTGGAACTAAGCTTTCGGAGCCATACAGTCCCGTAACACATATCATGAATCAATACTGCTAACTCCCTAATTGGCATGCTAGCCTTATCATATTCCTCCAATTTCCATATATTTTACTAGTGGCAAACCTAATTAAATGTCATTGAAATTTAATGATATAGTCTCATAACAGTCAATTTAAGCTATTTCATATTTGACCAAAGTAAATGTCACTCCTTAATGTTTTTTTCATTATTAATTTTAATTTATTTCATATAGCATGCAAGACATATTCATCTCACCAATTAGTCAAAATAACATATATATCAAATTTCCAAATTCAAACATAATGTATGCCAATTGAGGGAAATACAAATTATAAGTCCAAAATCTAAATTAATCACATATGCTACTTCATTTAGCATCAAATTAAATATTTTTAACAACAATTTCATAAGTCCCTAAATTTTATCTCAATAGCCCTACATTACATAATACACAATTTTTAGGGAAAAATAAAATTGCTTAAACAAATACTAAATTGATGTCCAATTCTTCAAATTAAGCTTCCATAAACTTCAATTTCACCAATTAAGCTTCCATAAACTTCAATTTCACCATCAATTCCTTATTCCTTCTCTCTCTATTTCTCTCTCTATTTCTCTCTCTCCTTCAATTCATCTTCTTTATATTCATAATATTGCATAAAAATTTCAATTTCATGCGTTTTAGTCATTAATGCATGCAACTCACTAAAATCGTGTTCTAAAAGCAACCAAAACTCCATTAAATTACTTTGTTAATTTCAGGTACTATTCATTAAGAAAATCATCTACTTTTTCTTCATCTTTTTCCAAAATTTTTGTTGATATGGTGAGTTTAGGGACTCTAGGTTGATAATTTAGTGCTTAATAGTTTATTTAGGGGTTAAAGATAGAGAAAGTTGGCTTGAAAATGGAAGAAAAATGAAAAACAAAGTGGAGAAGAAAGAGGGAGGCTGTTGTCGGCAATCTTAGGGAAGAAGGGAGTGAATAGGTGGCAAATAATACAATGTGCTCCCTTAAAGCCAATAGTGATTTTTTTTCAAGATCTAAAATTAACTTTCAACTTTAATCCATTATTAGATTTAATCCCACAAAAATATCAATCCCACATGAATACCTTAATTAATATCATTTATTTCTATTAATATTTATGGGTTTGAATTTTACCCCTTTCTCGGGTCAAACTTTGATCACTGGTCAACTCTTAGTCAAACTCTTAAAATGAACTTGTTTTGACCTCAAATTTGATCATTAGGTTGTCTTTGAATAATACTATCCAATGCCAAATACAATAAAGTGCATTTTGGGTCTCGAGTGTCACTATTCACCTTGGGATGCACGATTCACGACCCAAAAAATACTATTCATGAAATCGAGATTTTTGGGGCAGTACAAGTCTTCCCTTCTAAAATAAAATTTCATCTTTAAAATTTCCTTGTGTTAAATAGCCGTGGATAAGACTTTCTCATGGTTTCTTCTAGTTCCCATGTAGCTTCCTAAACCTCATGGTTCATCTATAGTACTTTCACTAGTGGAAACACCTTGTTCACTAGTTGTTTTGTAACTCTCACTAGAATTTTCACTTGCTTCCTTTTATAAGTTAGATCTGGTTGTAGTTTAATATCTTCTAGTTTTATAATATGTGATAGATCAGATAGATATCTCCTTAACAAAGATATATGGAAGACATCATAAATCTTTTCCAGATCTTTTGACAATACTAATCTGTAGGCTACTTGTAGCACCCCCTTACTGTTGGGTACGCACCGGGATGCCCGCAGGTCATTCCGGTACATATCCTATGATAAGGGTGAGCTACGTGCGATCACTAC
>JAOQMS010000007.1:22624539-22638729 GCA_027563885.1 Erythroxylum longipes
CGAGAGGTCATATGAAAAGTAGCTGCTGAATCGAGAAGCCATACATCAACAAATCTTCTCTTTCCTCCAATAGTCGTCGCCGCTTCACAGACCATTGCTCCTCCATCATCTGAAGTATTTGCCACATTTTCTTGAGGAATAGAATCTTTCTTATTCAGATTCCAACAATCTTTCTTTAGGTGCCTTTTCTTGCCACAATTGTAGCACTTGAAATTCTTCTTACTCTTGGATTTCGATCTACCATAACTATGACTCCCACTTGGGCCACTTTCCATTGATCTTCCTCTCGTCACCACCAAGGCCTCCGCTTATTGTGAATTTGCCAGCCTGTCTTCCTTACTTTTGTGCTGACTCTTTTCTTCCAGAATAGCAGCTGCAATATTGTCAAAGACTAGAGTGTCTGTGTTGTTTGTTAAATTGATGATGAGTTGATCATACAAATCTGGTAGACTTTGGAGTAGAAATTCTGCACATTCACTTAGCTCTATTGTGTGCCCCAAAGATGTGAGTTGGAAAAATAGTGTATTTAAAGTGTTTAAGTGCTTCGTCATCGAAGTGGATTCCACCATACGTAAAGTGTACAGTTTCCTCTTCAGAAAAATTTTGTTGTGGAGTGATTTGGCCTCGTACAATTTTGTGAGGTGATCCCAAATCTCTTTTGCCGTCTTCTTCTCTTCTATGCTTGACAACACTCCATCTGCTAATGCCAGATGAAGATTTGCAATAGCATTCCCATTCATCTCATTCCACTTTTCATCTGTGACTCCAGCTGACTGTTCATTAATGGCTACCAGACAATTATTTTTTCTCAAGATAGCTTTCATCTTGAGCTTCCACAATGAGAAATTACTCCTATTAAACTTTTCAATCTCAAAATTTGCTGCCATTGCTTCTATCACGAACAGAATTTATCTCCCACTATTTCATGTGAATAGTACTCATATGTATGAACAGTACCCTGTATATGTGAATAGTACAGTATGCATAAATAGTACACCAGGTAAGTTCCCAGGAAAGAGAGGTGGGTCACAAACGGACACGCTTAAGTACTAAGTCTTTCCTTAGCCAAAACTTTCCTAAACATGCACTTCCACGCTACCACACCAAAGCTCCACCGCTCCAAATGAACCTTTTCCAAGAAAATCTTTTCTGATGTGGAAGATCAGTCAAAACTGTAACCACAGAGCATACTCTGATTTTTCAAGAACAACACACCTTGGCTCTGATACCACTTGTTGTTAAAATTGACTGGATTAGAGCAGGTTCGCAGCTAAATAGGACTAAAAGGAATAGTAATGAACACACAAATTTTACGTAGAAAACCCCTAAATTAGGGTAAAAACCACGGGTAAGGATAGAAGAATTTTACTACTGGAAAAATTTGAGAGTTACAAGAAGAAAACTACACCGACAAAAATACACAAAATATTTTTGTGTCTCTCTCTCTCTCCTCACACCTCTCTTATTTTTTGTACACAACTCTCCTTACATCACCTGACCATTTATAGGTAGGAGAATGAGAGGAAGGTTGGCCAAATTGGCTAACCTTCTTTGGCTTATTAAGCAATTTAGGCATTGGGTGCCTAACTTACTAACCAAGTTTGAAAACTTTTAGGTTCTTAAGTCTACCATAAAATAGCAAGTGCTCCCTCCACGTTAAAGTTTCCCAAAGCAAGCTATGAATTGTCAAAGAAGTTGGTCAATGAGGTTGAGGATGAAACTTGAAAAAAGAAAAAACAGAAAAGATCAGTAACTCTGCCTTACTCATGCTGTGGGCACACACCCATGCGGGTATAAATCCAATCCATCTGAGTCTGTAAATCCAGGCCCTGAAAATGTGCTGTCCCTGAGGTTGGCTTTGTCAGTCTAATCATCTGGTTAGAAAATAAGGTTAAAAGGAAGTACAAATTATTCAAATATCCAGAAAGTAATTACAACAAAAAATTGATCCTTATTTGGTGAAGTTCTCACGATAGAATAAGGCAGGAATTATGCATTAAGAAACTATAAAGGATGAGGAGAGCCCAAACAAATGAAAGACCTAAAGGGAAGAGAAACCATTTCTATGAAACATCACAAAAGTTGTAGCAATATCCAAATAGTGACCTAAGGCATCCCATCCTCCCTAGGCAAATCCTAAGGTCCTTCGTAACCAAGATCAGCACGAGGGCTTGTTAGCATAAGTGGAATATACAGCCAAACTGCCCACAACTTTTATTTATCAACAAGGAAGATAGAAATTTAGATACTTGAAACAGATTCACTCCCTCAATCATCCAAGATCTTAAACAGGAATTTGATAGTCCCACTTGTCAACAAAGATAGGAGGATATCCACATACTTAAATGTTTAATAAGAAAGGAGCAACATCGACTGACCATACTAATGTAAGAACTCTTCCCCGCACCATTTAGTCCAAGCATACCAAAGCACTCTGCTCAAGGCAAAGCAAGAGATGATCCTTTCACTGCAAGTTTGTCAGGGTTTCCATCCCTCCCTTTATACACCTTTTTTAGGTCATGACAGATAATTGCATGACTTGTGCTTGGTTCCAGTAGTAACTTATCAACTTTCTCCCTCTGCATCCAAAAACAATATTGAAGGTTTTGGCCAAAATATATTGACATAGCTGACATTAGGGACAAGATTTTGGAGAGATCACAAAAGAAAGTTTGATAAGAAATATTACCATCATATAAAGATTGTTCAAGAAATATTTAATGATTAAAATTGGAGTGGAACAAGAACGAACAAACCAGGACCTAATAGTTTCTTGCATGAGAAACAATTATAATGAGCTCACATTTTTAGACTTTTCTTTTTCCCATAAGCATAAAGAAGATTACTTACCATATACCTGAGGAAACAACAGATGTAGACAAGGCATGGAAAGAAACATGTAAATTTTTTTTATTATAATCAAGAAACATCCAATGGGGTTAACTATTGCATAATCAAATGAGAAAGAAGACATTAACGTGGGAAGTAATGGAAGCTTGCTATGAATTTCATTTAATGCAATGTTTATATAATGGCCCATGGTTGTAAGCGTATACTAGTGCATAACGAACAGTGAATCATGTATATTAAAGGAATCTGTAACAGATACACAATTATGTCAAAACAAAATGAAAATGTCTTTCTCTCTCTAAATCTCTATGATTTTGTGTGTTTCTCTCTCTGTGTTCTCTGTGTCCTCTTCTGTTGAATTAACAACTTACGACGTGTACTATTTTTTTGTTATTTCAAAAATCTTTTCAACAATTGGTATTAGAGTGGCGACCCTAGGAATAACTATGGCTAAAGGTACGAGAGTTGCGAAAATGCAACATCTAGAAGAAAACTTGAAGGGATTGATGGAGGCACAAAAATGTTGCTAGAATACCAAGATAGGAGTGAGTGTATGTTGTCAAAATTCAAAACAGGGAAGAGAATGTATAAAAAGAAAAGATGGAACTCAGAACCATACTTCTGCAAGGGGGGCGAGACATCAGGGCAAACTCGGATTGAGGGAACTAAGATCCATGAGTAGCCACTCGCAACAAGAGACAGAGGAGAACAGTCCACCAACGAGGTTGAGTAGAATCGAATTTCCCTTGTTTGACAGTGACAATATTAAGTTATGGTTATACCGTTGCAAAAAAGTTTTCTAGTTGGATCACACTTTCGAGAAGATGAAGGTGAATATCACAATTCTACACATGGATGGATGAGCACAGGAGTGGTATTGCCTATATATCAGGAATTGTAATAAAATAGAAGTGGTCGATTGGGATGAGTTCACGAAGGCTATTAAACAGAGGTTTGATGCAAAGATTTTGATGATCAAGTGAGGGATTTTAAGCACTTGAAATAGATGGGAACGGTATTAAATTATTACACCTAGTTCGATCATCATTCCAACAGACTCTCGTTACCAAAGGAGTATCTGGTCAGATTTTGTATTAAAGGATTGAAAATTGAGATCGGGATCACAGTGAAATTGTATGAACCACGTTCTCTACCTCAGGCTTACACATTAGCTCAGAAGCAAGAGGCGATTCTGTTATCAATGGGTAATATGATGCTTAATCGAACCAACGTAACCAAGAGCACGAGTAATAGAGGCCATTTTAATTCAACCCTAAAAGCATTGCAACCAGTTACCATTAACCGAAGTCCCAGCACAGAAGGAATCTTACCAACACCTTCTTTAACATTTCGTTCACCATTAGTAAGATCCTGTAAGAATTCAAAACCCATCAGCAGTAAGGATTTCAACGAGAAAAGAGCAAAGGGTCTGTGTTTCTGGTGTGACAAGAAATATAGCTTGGGCCATAAATGCAAGAAGCGACAACTTCAATTTTATGTAAACTCAAGAGAGGACGACAATGGAAAAACATCACTAGAACAGGAGGAGGAAGATCGTGAAGAAGGGTTCAGTGAATAACAATGTCCGATAGTGTCTACGCAAGCTATGTTAGGATTATTTAGAAAGATGGAGTTTAAACAAATGAGGTTGGATGGGATGCATCAGTGGCGACGAATTCACTTCTTTGTTGGCAATGGAAGTACATAATTTTATGGACACTGCTGTAGTGAGGAAAGGGGTTGTGATCTTTGAGAAATAGAACCAATTTCCATCAAGGTAGGAGGTGGACTTCAGCTAGAATGTAGATAGTGTTCTAAGAATTTCGTCTGGATGATACAAGGAATGCAATTCACCATGGACGCATTGGTGTTATCATTAGGGGGTGTAATGTCGTCTTAGGAGTTCATTGGTTGGTTGGTCTAGATGATGTATTATGTAATTGCAAAGATATAACGATGACTTTTATCTGGAAAGGACGCATAATAACGATACTAGGAAACCAGAAGGGAGACCTAAAGTCATTTCAAGTAAGGAGTTGCGATGTTTAACAAGCGACCAGTTATTAATGATGCAACTAATGATTCCTATCGAGTATCAATTGCAACAGATGAGAATGATGGACAAGTAGTGGAGTGCCTTCAATGAGATTAACACTGTTTTGTCTGAGTATGCAGAGGTGTTCTAATAACTGAATTACCAGACCGTAAGCACAATCATTAGATTATACTAAAGGAAGGAGTAGATGCCATCAACGTGTATCCTTATCGATATTCAGGAACACAAAAGGATGTAATAGAGCAGTCCGTGCAGGAACTCTTGAAGCAAAGGTTCATCCGCTATAGTTACGAGCCTTATGCATCCCCTGTGGTCCTTGTCAATAAGAAGGACAACTCATGGCGTATGTGTGTGGATTATCGGGAGTTGAACAAGCACACAGTTAAGGATAAATTTTCGATACCGCTTATTGAAGAGTTGCTGGATGAGTTAAATAGTGCCAGTAGGTTCACCAAACTAGACCTACGTTCGGGGTACCACCAAATTCAAATGCAAGAGGATGACATTCCAAATACGACTTTCAAAACACACAAAGGGCACTATAAATTTCTAGTCATGCCCTTTGGTTTAACAAACGCTCCTTCAATATTTCAAAGGTTAATGAATGAATTGTTAAAACCATACTTGCGTCATTTTGTGCTGGTATTTTTTGATGATATATTATTTTACAGTTCATCATTACCGTCGCATATAGAACACATTACGGTGGCTCTCTAGACGTTGAAGGATAATCAGTTATTCGTACGAGGAAACAAATGTGTATTTAGGGTGCATCAAGTGGAGTATCTGGGATATACGATCTCAGAAGGAGGGGTAGTAATAGACTTCCAAAAGGTCAAGACAATTGAGGAATGGCTTGAACCTAAAGGAATTAAGGAATTGAGAGGATTTCTGAGGATCACGGGCTATTATAGGAGGTTTATTAAAGGGTATGGGATGATGGCTAAAACCTTGACGAAGATGTTTAAGAAGGAGCGAATAACCCACTAGAAATGGAATCAAAAAGAGAAGACAGCCTTCGAGATATTAAAGGAAGCAATTATGGCAGCTCCAGTGCTGGCATTACCAGTTTTTTCAAAAACATTCATGATGGAGGCTGATGTAAGTGGATAAGGAATCAGGGCAGTATTACAATAGGAAGGACATTCCATTGCCTTCCTCAATAAATCGTTAGCTAGGGAACATCATGGCTTATCTACTAATGAAAAGGAGTTTTTGGTTGTGATCAAAGCAATTAGACACTGCATCACTATTTGAGCCTCAAACTGTTTCTTTTCGAATTGACCATCGGAGTCTTAAATACCTACTAGAGCAACATCTCTCTACACCTTTCCGACAATCATGGCTTCTGGGGTATGACTTTGAAGTGCATTACCGCAGTGGGAAAGAGAATGTAGCTGCTGATGCCCTTTCTAGAATTACCAATGTAGAAATGTTGATGTTGTTTGTAACACAGATATAAGGTGGACTGTTGGAAGAAATTAAATAGAGTTGGTAAGAAGATCAAGGAATTCAAGGCATCATCAGGAATTTGGAATCAACAAATATGAAGTCTAGTGTTTATGAGTGGAAGGATGGGCTATTGAGATGGAAAGGGAGGTTGGTGGTAGGAGCAAACAAGAAACTCTGACAACAAATCACTGGAATTAGCCATAGTGATGCCATGGGAGGTCATGCAAGGGTAGTAGCTACACTGAAGAAGTTGCAGAATGTGTTTTTCTGGAAAGGAATGGCTAGGGATGTTGGAGCCTACATCCAACGATGCATGAGTTGCCAGAGGAACAAATATGATAGTTTTACTTATCTTAGTTTGTTGCAACCTATTAAAATTCCAGAAGGTAGTTGGAAGGAGGTGGGTGTTGATTTTATGGAAGGGATACCTATCTCAAAGGGGAATTCAGTTATTTTAGTAGTGGTGGATCGATTTACAAAATACTCTCAATTCATTCATATTAAACATCTATATTCTGCTTGTGACATTGCTGAAGTATTCCTCTATAATTTGTTCAAACTATATGGCATGCTAGAATTGATTATCAGTGATAGAGATCCCATATTTTTAAGTAAGTTTTGGCAAAAGCTCCTACCCTTGCAAGGAGTTAAGCTGAAATATTCCACCACCTACCATCTGTAGACAAACGTCCAGATGGAAGCAATGAATAAGATTCTCAAAACTTATCTACGATGTTTTTGTTAGGAGACACCTCAGAAATGGCAGGAATGAATACCTCTGGCTGAGTGGTGGTATAACACAACCTATCGGCCTTCCATTAATCCACACCATTTGAAGCCTTGTATGGATATCCACCGTCGATCTATACACCTTACACCGCAATCGACTCCAAGGTGCTAGAAGTCGATCAAATTTTACAGAACAGGGAGGCGATGAGCAGCATCACAAGATTTCATTTACAGAGGGCCCAAAATCAAATGAAACAATATGCAGACTCCAAGAGATCCGAACATGAATTTAAGGTAGGTGAGTTGGTACTGTTGAAATTACAGCCATACAAGCAGCATTCCCTTTAGATAAGAAGCAAATAGAAATTGTCACCCTTGTATTACAGACCATATAAGGTGATTTAGCGTGCTCTTTAAAATTCAAGGTGTGTGCTGCCGCACGAATTTTAGCAATCACTTATTCTGATTCTATATATTGATCATTTTGAACTAAAAGAATACTTTTTAGCAGAGTAGTCACATTATGTAGAATATCCTAGCTCTTAATAGTTACATACAAGTCTATAGAACATAGAAAAGCAGGATGTCCATGACTTGTACGTGTGGGATGAACCAAATAATCATTAAATTTTATTTTTCCATTAGAGGAGGCTTGTACATGTTCTGCAGTACCCCCTGTGAATACTCCACCCATATGACATGTTCTTAATGTTAGTTGAGTACCCGACTCTCCAATGGATTAACCCGCAATAATACCTACGACTTCTCCTAATTCCACCAAGTCTCCATGAGTAGGACTCTGACCATAACATAATTGACATATCTAAGATGTACTCCTATAAGTAAAAGGAGTTTGAATAGATATGGGTTATCTTCGAAAGGTTATGAATCGATTAACAAGTCTAATCCCAATGTCTTGATTTCGAATGGCAATACATCGTAGACCCATATATATATTGTCTGTGAATACACGACCAATTAATGTTTGGATAAAAATTGGCATATAAGCTGGAGTTTCCACCAGAGATTGCAATACACCCCATGTTCTACTTATCGCAGCTTAAGAAGGCACATATAGAGTAAGGCAGAACTTCATTAGCCTTACCAGAATTCCTCACACTAGTTAAACGAATACCAATAGTAGTACTGGACTGACGCAAGAAAAGCAGAAACAATCACGCAGTCACTCAATGTTTAATTCAATAGTCGGATGGTGAGAACACCGGAGTACTATGGGAATACTTATTTGACCTCTAAAAATGTTTTCCATAAGTTAGGATAGACAAGGATGTTAAGGGAAAGGGAATTGTTCCAGAATCAAATAAGGAAGAAGTCGTTAACATAGGAAGCAACAAAAGCTCGCTTTGAATTTCATTTAACGCAACGTTTAAATACTGGCCTATGGTTGTAAGCGTATACTAGCACATACTGAACAATGAATCACGTGTATTAAAGGATCTGGAACGGATACACGAATATGTCAAAATAGAATGAAAATGTCTTTCTCTCTCTAAATCTTTGTGATTTTGTGTGTTTCTCTCTTTATGTCCTCTTCTGTTGAATTAACAAATTACGACACGTACTCTTTTTCTGTTTTTTCAAAAAACTTATCAACAGTAACAGTATGAACCATTATGCTAATGTGTAAGAATGACTAAAGCTTTAATACCAATTGAGTTAATTTAAAACATAAGGATAGATTACCTCCTGCCGGACATTTGGTTTATCCATATTAACAAAAACATTGGATCCTTCATCTGCAAACTAGGCTTCTAGGAGATGATGGTTTTCTCTTGAGAAAGTTGTGCAAGAAAAACAGAGGATTTTTTCCACTTACAAGGGTTAAAACTTGGTCGATGTAATATGCAGTAAAAAGCACCAATAACCATTCAACAAGAATGATGATCAACACATCCTTCATCCCATTTATGAGGTCATTCAAAATTTTCCACTTCATCCCACTAGTCCTAAGCAAAATAGCGGTGAAAGAGTATTGCCCAAATTCATACAGACCTCGATATAGAGAGAATCCAGGATATAACTTCAGTACAATGATCCAGCCTCCTTTGATAATGATAAAAGAGTAACATAATAAGCTAAGCCACTGATGAAGAAGTTGTAAAACATATTTGTTTATGTGTGAATGCACTTAATAAATTACGCCTGCTTGCAACATCTATTGATACTATGCTAAAGCCCATTTGACTATCAAATCTTGAAATTAAAACTCTCTTCAAGTCTGCTAAAAGTTCAGAGGAATTACCAAATTACAAAGAATTCTATGTCGTTTAACTCGAAGGAAGTAACTATGTTATTTCTGTTGTTAGTTTTTCTCTACTTACTGGAGAAAGATGAATCTTTAATAAAATTCTGGAAAGAAAGCCACCTAGTAGCCCAGTTCCAAAGACACATATGTAGCCTACTGTTAGACCCCTAAGTCCAGAATGCGGGTTCATGCGAGTGTTGGAGAGCTTTGGCCAATGCTTGACACGCAGTCCGGCATGAGGAAGGCGTGTTGGCAAGGGAATAAGGCAAAGTCTTACGAGTTGACGAACTAAGTCATGGGAGATCCGAGGGTGCGCGAAGGCACTTGACTTCAGCGAGACAGGTCGGAAGTATGTAAAACGTGCGAGGTTTTATTCTAACTCGGTTTGTGACTTGTACTTAGTTATGAAGTGACGAGATTGCACCATGAGGTGAGCTGGATCATGGAAGATGGACTTGTTCATACACATGCATTAACGGACTTATGTGCGGATAGGCCTTTGTGAACACGTCAGTAGTAACGTGGCAATTATGGATGATGTGGCACATGATGACGTGGTAGATAAGATCGCAGTGAATGAACATCAACTTTAAAAGATAAAGATCATCTGGAAGGATCATCTGAAGATAGAGGAGATCTTCACGGATGAGGATAATCATTCCTAGATAGGGTAATCTTTTAAATGTGATATAACTTAATCCTATTAAGGATAAGATAGGATAAGATTGTGATCTTAGTTAGTAGAGTTCTATTAGGATTCTACCTGAGTCATCTAATGGAGCCTATAAATAGCTCATTAGAGTTGAGAGCTATTCATATTCAATCAGTGGGACAGCTCATTGAGAAAAATCACTCAGAGGAGAGCGCTTTGAGAGTTGAGAGCTTTTGGGGAAGTTCTTATTATAAGAGCTTCGAGTAGGGAGTTCCTTGGGAGTGTGTCTTTTGTTAACATTTTGTGGAGAGTTAATGAAAGAGTAGCTTCAGCTACATATAAATATCTCTTGTCGCTTTCTTTACTCTACTTTACACTTATGTTATTTTGGTGTGTGAGAGAAACACTTTAAACACTTGTGTACACTTGAGGTGTTCGAGGGATAACGGAATTGTTCGGCGACATTCACGTGAGAAAGTTGAATCTTGCTTAAGCGAACCGAAGCAGGATTGCGGCACGAAGGTGGGCACGACTTGTAGTGAAAGACAAATATGTAGCCTACCACTGTTTCCATCAAAGTCAACTATCATGAGGATGAAGCTGAGATGGTAGCTTAAATTAAAAAGATGTTGTTGCTTTAAACCTGTGGCAATCCTAACATTTGAGAAGAAAGCAGCAATCAGAAAGGCCAAGGAAATTTGAAGGTTTATATATATGAAGTAAAATACAAATTGGATGTTATAGTTACTCAACCTGACGAATTTCAAAGATGCAATTTAACTGAGTCAGAAACTTGAAGCAAAGGCAACTGAGATACAACAACTTGACTATAAGTTACCTATAGCGGAGCCAAATATTGCAAAAACCAAGATGTACAATGCGGATATGAGTAGGAAATAAAAGTACGTAATCAACAAATAAGGTCCATCACCAAGCCCGTGCATTTTCATCATGATCCTTAGTTTTTGTTGTTTCTCATAAACCAGAGATGACAGCGCAACCTACAATAGAAACATTGAACATGGAAGATCAAGAACCTGGCAAGTTGATATATTGTCTGACATACTGACGTTACCCAATTTCTCAACCATCAAATAGATATAGGGCCAAGAGGAGGTTTACTGTTATGAAATGGGATGAGCAGATAATAGAGAAGTTTGATGAATTCAACATATAGAACCAGAAGCTGGATGTTTAAACCAATAAGCATTGATAGAAACATCCAAGACTCGGTGCAGTTCACTTTATAAGGCTGCTACTGGAAGAAAGCCATGTAAACTAGGGCATACACTAAAAAGTCTTTTGACTTCAACCTCATTGCTAAATCATCGTGGCTTGATTGAGGACTCTATTGCATATTTCTTCCCCCCAAAATGGTGGATTAATAGTACGTCCACAGGGAAAATAAGTTTCCATGATAAAATAATACCAAATTTGATTGATTTTTTAGCAAGAATAATAGTAAGAACTAACATAACCGCTGCCACCGTAACCTTCAAAACTTGCAGCTATTAAAGTTAGTTATCACCAACACCAATTCCCAGAAAATGTAGGTCAGAATATAGATGACAATGAACAACTGCTCAGATGCTTACAGGGAACATTTGTAAGACAACCGATGTAAAGAAGAGCGTGCCAATCAGAGATGCAATATCCAGTCTGATTTTAGGGGCAGGTTGAGGTATTTCTTTGGTGAATTCAAATAGTACTTGTGTATTGGGTCCTTTCAAGAACTGAAGGTAAGCATTGGATGCCTGTGGATGAAGATTTGTAAAATTTCAGGGTATATAAGGCTGATGCATAATGGAAAAGTTAAGCAACGACATTGAGGGAACATGGTCCCCAACAATTGAAAGATATACAAACTTAAAAAATCCATTAAAAACTTAAGGAATTCCCTAAATTGTCGTTATAAATTTCAAAAGAGAAGAAAATAAATAGAAAGTGAAGAAAGAACAGGTCAACTGTAGCAGTATTCATGAAAAGTTAAAAGGAAATAGACATACACTATGGCTGTTTATCAGTTTCAGAATGTCAAGGACAAGATGCCAACAATTTTTAGAACTTTAAAGACTGGGTAATTATACAACTTAAAAGAAGGAAAATCCTAAAACTCAAGGGTCCACACTGAAAAGTACTAGATTGACATGAATAGAATTGAAGTATCCATATCTCAGTTCTTACCAGATTGACTGAACGTGGAATCCAGAGCAAGTTAAAACCCCAGAGCAGCCTTGTCTTTATAGGTTGCATTGTACCAGATGCTCATATTGAAGGTTTTGTGGTCAAAGTTTAAGAAATCATAGGCTGCAGCATATTTTGATAGTTATTATTCCTCAAGAATGCCTTTATGGATAAGAGAAAAATATGATAAAAAATACAGGAAAGTTCACCAGCTAGGATCTCATTAGTCGTCCCCTCTGAATTTCCTTGACGATAACCTTTGTATAGTTCTTTATTTGCCTCAGAAGAACTATTACGCCACAAATTTAAGCCTTCAACACATTTTATCTCTGTATTTAAACCAAAGAGAATAAACGTAGGTTTCAAAATTTGACATTAAAATAATCTTCCATGGTAATAAAATTGGGCTCGAGTGTGAACTTATAATATCCTATCATTTTTATGCTTCATACTCAGAATTTCCTGACATAATAGTAATCAAATTTTGGTATAGGAATATGTAGTTAAGACATTTTTCAGGGAACACAGATGAATTTCAACATCTCAAACTTTAAGTTCTTCTTCTCCCTATCATAAACTTTTTTTCCCAAAATTTCTAATGAGAGGATAAGCCCTATCTTTCTTTTTCTGATCGTGCCATGTGATAGATGGCAGACCAAGGTAAACAGTTGATACATCAGCCAATAAAAAGTTGCATCCAAAAATCACAAACCATGGCTACCAGAAACTGCCTTCAATGTCCATAGGAGTCTAGGACTCTGATCAGCAAGTGATTGACACGTAAAAACAGGAAAGAATTTAATCATACACATAAAACAACAAAAAAGATTTAACAATCAAAAGATTCATCTTCCCGAAAGAATAACCTGATTGAAAGCTGTCCCTTCCCACAATTGAGTTTTTCTAAAACTATTATGGTGTTTTTTCCCTCTTTCAAATAGAAGTGCAGAAAGGATTATGATTCTCACTGAACAAACTGAAAGTTACTTTTCTGCATGTTTGTAAATATGCCCTTAATTCTTGAAGATTCCCATGTCCCATGTTTTAAAATAAGCTGTTTGTATGTCATCGTTGAGAAAATATTGATTTATACATTGTGTTTCCAGCAACTAAAGTTACACCACTTGCTTTTGGACTATGTCTTCATACCTTTCTTGAATTCTAACGGTGAGAAGTGAATTGGAACAGAGAATGTGGAATTTGGTGGGCACTGCCATAGAACATAATAAAGAGGAATAACTTTATAGAAAGCAGGATCCAACAGATTATCTTATCTCGACTAGCTATCTGAGCCCTGACCATTGTAGGCACACATGGGCGACAAAATTAATTTTCTAGAATATATGAGTAAAATAACTAATGATTATCCATCTGAAAATATTTGGAAGAAAATTTCACAGGGAAGAAACAACTAACCAGCACACTGTTAGCCAGAATATCCATAATACTGAGGGAACTCAAGGTCAGAGAAGTCGAGAATATATTCCCATCCATGACTATTCAAAGGGAAAAAGATATATAATAAGTTGATATTCATCTTGGTGAACCAACTAAAATAAGTGAGGTGCATAAAAAAGAATGAAGGCAGAATGCTCGAAGTATGCGTGCTAAAACATCTCATATATATGCCTAGAGAGAGGAGAGAGATATACTTTCTCCAAGTGACTGATTACTTCCAATCATGAGTATGGTTACAGGACAGGAACCTGTGCTCCTGCACGATTCATTTGACAAATCTGTGAAGGGAAGAACATCTTTTTTTACGGCACGTTACATAGGAGCAGGAATTTGTAAGAGAGGAGGCCATTGAGGAGGGCTAGGAATTGGACAACTGGCAACTTGTTTCAAGTTTGAAAATTGCAAACCACAAACCTCCTCACATGTTCCATCATTATTAGTGTCAATACATTGGCACTCACATTTTATGTTAGAAAATACAAACCCTCCTTCATTATGGATAAGGATGAGTTACTTGATGTGTCAAAGAAGTGGCCAAATTGA
>JAOQMS010000007.1:22660274-22696895 GCA_027563885.1 Erythroxylum longipes
TTCTTTATTTGTCACTGAATTGTATTTTCCGCAAAATGTTGTATTATTTTGTAATCAAATATTACAGTTTGTAATAATTTTGGGAAATTGTAAATGAATGATATGATTGTATTTTGTAACTTGAAATGGGCCCAAGTGGCTAATAAAAGTTCTGTTGATTTCATTGTTTGTATCAAATAGTTATAAAATAAAATGGAACGTTTTGGTTATCAACTTTCTGTATCTTTATGATATGTGGTTAAAAAAAATTATACCGACTATTTGAGTGTTTAGTGATGTGGCACACCACCCTCGCGGGGCACGGACTCGGATATCACCTTCTATATCGGGTTCGGGTCCAGTAGGAGTGGGGTGTTACACTGTATATGTCACAATATAGTACTATTTTATTTTAGCAACTACTCCACTTACATTATAATCGCTATTAGTTTACAGATGTTCCCTACTAGTCTTATTCCTTTTATCACAATCAATACAGTCTTAAACACCTTGCTATTGTCTCCATTAGTTTTATAACTAAAACCATTAGCATGTAAGGTGCCCAAAACATATCAAATCATTTCTTAAATCTGGTATATAGATTGCATAAGTTGTATCATCACCTAACTGAATAAAGCCAAAGTTTCATAACATATATGACAAAAGCTACTCATTGTTTAGTGTTATATGACAGGAACATCTCATATTCAAAATTTATAACTCCATAAATTGTTTGGTTGAGACATTAAGCATATCTTCATCATTGCAATTTGAATCATCATTTTGTATTATATTAGTATAACTTAATGATCATCAAACTTACTATAATCATTTTTCTTTTTCTTATTCAGATTGTCCCTTTTGATTAAAGTTCAATCTTTTCATGCATATAGCACTAAACTACCTTCTTTGTCCTTGGATTTAAACCTATAATTCCTATTAAAAGAAACATCTTTACTCTATTTTCTCCCATGATCCTAATTTCTCTTTACATATAGCTTTTCACCTAGAGAACTTACATTAATGTTTTTTCTATAGTGGTTATAAGCCAATAGTGCAACTGGAATATTTTCCACACCAATTTTCTCATTTGCTAATATAGGCATGATTATCAAATGTTTGCAAGAAGAAAGTAAAGAGAAAAGCAATATTGTTGATTTATCTTCATCTGCAATAATCACCTTGAACCTTTGAAGATAACTAGCTATTCGATTAGAGGTGTTGATATATTACTCTAAGTTTGTTACCTCTTGCATCTTCAACCTATATAACCTTTGTTTAGATATAAATTATTCATATGAGACTTTGATAGACTCTTTAGATTCTCCCACATCTCTAAAGGAGATGTAATATCTATAAAATGGTACTTGACTTTATCTACCAAACATAACTTAATGGTTCCTATGGCTCACACCTATAATTCATTTTAATTGATTACATTCATGTCTTTTGACTTATTCTAATGTAACATCATTAGCATCCCTTATTACACTAATAAATCTATTACATAATTTAAAATTACTAGTTTTATTGAATTTCTCCACTTCAAACTTGCAATTGAGTTTATCATCATCTCAACATGTGCTCTAATACTAGTTATTGAGAAATATGCAACAAGAATAGTGTAAAAGAAATGAATAAGAATACAAGAAGTTTTAATAAGATTTAGCAAATTTACTTGCCTATATTATTGGGAACAAGAGTTGTTGATTTTTACTATGCTGTTAAAACAAGGTTACATAAGGATATTTATTTACAAACCCTACTCAGTATAATTTTATATAATTGCCCTATACTAAAGCCAAACCTATTTTATAACTTTAATACAGCTAGAATTCTTCTAGTACCACGCACTTCATACTTAGGAGATATGTCCCAGACACAGTCTAGGACACAACTACATCTTAGGTCGTGTCTAACATTATTCCTCTTTACAAAAGCATATGGGTATAAACACGCTTGTGCTTAGATCACATACTTTAATGCTTTTTTCAGTGAGGAATACAGGCACATTTATATTTATATTTAAGGATGTATACAATTTGTTAACTTATTCACCAATAAGCATGCCTCTAAACTACTTGTTTATCAAACTACATCTTCACTATTATTTCAAAAAAGAACATTTCTTCAAACTACTAGCATATCAAACCATGTCTTCACTATATAATTTTAAGGAAAATTTGTGCTATTATATGGTTATATGTCAGGGTGTATTCAGTTATGAGACTTTAAGATACATTTATGTAGTATATGAACTATATACAAAGTATGTTAAGTGAACATTATAATTAGTTTAGTTATTTGACTTATTTCTTACTTTTAGCAATTTATGAAATTATTTAAATGTATTGCCTATTAAGGAGTTACTTCAATTCTAACTTTGTTCCCAATCTTTATTTTCTCCAACTATATAACATCTTGAAAATATATTTACTAAGTATGTTATACTACACAATTGAGGTATAGTAATAACAACAACAATAACCTAGTGAAAGTCCCGTTGATATGTAGGGTCTAAGGAGGTCCTATAGTATGTAGCCTTACCCCTAAGTAGCAGAGAGGCTATTTCTGATAAACCCACATGATGAAATATATATATGAATATACATATAAAAATCTTAAAATAAAAATAGACATAAAAGAAGAAGAAGAAGCTGATGATGATGATGATAATAATAATAATAATAATAATAAATAATAATAATAATAATAATAATAATAATAATAAACAAATAAATAATTTATATAAATAAAAATATAAATAAGTAATAAAATAAAGAATACAATAAACATAGAACAAGGTAAAGAGACAAAATAAAAGATAAAACAGATAAATAAATACATAAACAGGAAAGAAGACAAGTTAATAAATAAATCCAACAAGTCATTACAAGAAAATATTTAGACTAAGTAGGAAAATATTTAGGCTAACTAATTAAGAGAAAAATACTATATATTAAATATTTAGGCCAAATAGAAGACATAAGACTTAAAGAAAAAAGTTTGAAAGACTTATGAAAGCAAGAACGACCTCTTTATGTAAGATTCTTTATCCTTATCCTAGTATGTCAAAGTTTTCTACTGAGGGTCATGTCTTCTATAAGTTCCAACAGAGCTATATCATTTTTAATCACCTCCCCCTAGTTCTTCTTAAGCCTTCCTTTTTTTCTCTTAAAGCCTCTAAGTATAATCTTCTCGCATCTTATCACTGGAGCATTATGGTGTCTCCTCTAAATATGTCCGAACCACCTAAGACTTGTCTCTCTTAATTTTTTGTTAATATTAACCACATTTAATTTGTCTCTTACTACATTTCTAACCTTATCTCTTCTAGTAAGATTGCTCTTCCAATGGAGCATCATCATCTCTACTACCATTAGCTTATAACTATATGCCTATTTGATAGGCCAATATTCTGCCTTATAGAGCATAGTCAGCCTAATCACTAAATGATAGAATTTACCTCTGAGTTTAAGTAGTATCTTTTTATCACATAAAACTCCTGATGTACTTCTCCATTTAAGTCACCTTGATCTAATATGATGAACTATGTCTTCATCGATCTCTCCATTGCTTTGGATGATAGATCCTAAATACTTAAAACACTCCTTTTGTGGCATAACTTCTGAACCACTCTTTACCTCCACATCAAAAGTCATCTTATGACTTAAAAAGTTACACTCTAAGTACTCAGTACAATTAAGGTAGAGTATTTAAGTAAACTAAAATCACTTTAGTATTGTAATTATACTCATAAATAATATTACATGTCTCTTATCAATTGATGAATACATCTTATGAAGGATTTAAGTTATAAAATGTATAAATTTTAGTCTCTTAATTGCAGTGGTTTTTTATTTTTCTTCATTTACTTTGAATGTAAAATATAAACAACTATTTTTTATAAACATCAAGGAGAGACAAAACAAAATTGGTGTATATCATATCCAACTTAGCCTTGCAACTTGATAAAGTTCTCTTAAATATTACAAAATAGGAAAAGTTAGAAAGTACTACAACTGAGAGGCGATTGATTACCATGAAAAATAACATTTGGAGCCTTAATACATGTAACCATAATAGAAGCCAATTTAATGGAATATTGTTCATAAAGATAATGAAAATAGACTATAAATTTGAGTGACCGTTATCTTTTATGTTTCCATTTATCATACAGATATCCGATGGGGCACAATCTGTGGGCATCTTAAGGACAAAATATACAAAGAATCTTATAGGCATAATGGTAAATTAGAGTATCATATTAGGAAAAAAATGATATCGGTGCATGATATGGTACAATTTCAATAATCAAATATAAGTTTTAGAATTTGGAAATTCAACTAGTTAAGAGAAAGAGAAAGAGATAAAGTAAAGAGATAGAGTAATAAAATTTCAGTTGAACTAAAATTTAGTTACAAGTCCTTCCATCAATGACTATTAAAATCGTTAACAACCCTCTTACCATTTATTTACATTTGTATTGTAACTTTAGCTCAGTTCCTCTATCAGATGACATTGTTTACATTAAACTCAACCTTATCCTTTTGTTTACGTTGTCTTCAATTATGATAGATGCCAATTGGACTATATTTTTACACCCATATTTGATATATTTAGCTTTATATTTTGTAATTTTGTTGTATATTTGGCACTTAATTAGATCCAAATGCATTTATAGGTTATAAATCCCTTTATGGACCAAAAGGAGAAGAATTTGAATAAAAATGCAGCATAAAAAGAAGATTTGAAGCAAATTAGAGATACTCGGTTGTGTCTGTGCCCATACAAGTCTTAGAACCCATGTAAAATCACCAATACTAGAAGTTTTTGAGTATACACAGTCTAGTATATGATCGTGTATCAGACTGTGTATAACCTAAAAACCTTAAATTTTATTATAAAAGGACTTGAGTGGAGGTAATATGAGAATGGCAAACTTTTAGAGCAGATTTTAGACGTGAGAAACATTGAGAGGTGACTATAAAGTTCCAAAGACAAGGAAATCATAATTTTAACATCAAAAGAGATCAGATAGAAGGCTACGTCAAATCGAAACTTGCAATAAGTGTCTATAAAATAAAAGGGAGATATAGAATTATGAACCTTTTGTTTTACATTAGTTATTCTACATGTTTATGTTTGATTTCATTTTCTAATGTGTAACTAAAATTTTTAGTGTCTAGATGTGATGAAACCTAGTTTGCGCTACAATATGTTTTGATTCTTTTATTCAATGCAATTGTTTTGATTGATCTATTATGATTTAGTTATGTGTTTCATGCATGTTCTAATAGATCTAAAATATTAGTAAATAATTTGATTTCCTAACACTAAGATTGAGAAATCATTTGTATGAATAAACCTACCATAATTGAAAGGAGTTGATTTTAAACTAAAAATAGGTTGATATAAATCCAGTGGATTAGGGTCAAACCTAGTAATGGAATTTATAAATCGATAATTCAATCCTAGGAGCTTTATCTAGAAAGATTTCAGTTATTCACCTTATAGATTAGTTATTAGTAGTCCTAAAAGAGTTATTAACATAATATAGGAATTTTCATGGTCCAATAGTCAATAAAATAATTGCACATTAAAAGGTTAACTATTTAATAGTTATTAGGGAGATTCATCACCTAGACACTAATCTTTTATATTGAGTTTTATAAGATATTTTCTTTGTTCTTCATTCATTATTGTTTCATATTTTAGCTTAATTGTTTAAGTTTTATTTTCTTCATTAAAAACCAACATCCAATTCGTAGGCTAGATAATAGGAGAAAGGTAATTACAAGTAATCACTGTCTTCGTGGGATTGACCCACACTTGCCTGTGTTCACCACAACTATTCTATGCACTTAAGATTAATTCAATATTGACAAATAAAAATCAATAAACCAAGTTTTTGATGCAGTTTCTAAGGGCAGTAATATTAGTAACACATAGATATTATTACTCTAGTCATTATTTTTGTTTTTATTTTATTTTATTGTGTTTTATTATATTTGTCGTTTGTTCAATTATTTATCTTTTAAACTTCAACAATTTGATGGTGTTTTTGTGGTTTGTTTTAGGGATTAAGGTTTAACATCATCAACACAATTCATAACGGAAGGATGGGTAGACAGTACTCTTATGAGAGCTATGATGTATCTTTGCAATATATAACATCACCATATTAGAAAGAGTTGTCTCCTCACGTTTTTTGAAGTTCAACCAATATCCATGACATGTAGCGACATTTGTGGGAGTAAAAATTACAATAATGAATGTCAGAAACTAACCTACAAGTGGGAGCGACCAAGCATGTACAACCAACCTCAAGGTGCATCATACAAGAATACGTATAATTCAGAGTGGAACAAACCTTAAACAAATTGATGGAATGCCTATACTCCAACTGAATTTGTACAACAAGAGTAGTAATACGAACGTATTATAGATAAACTAATAGAATCCATTACCAAGCATATAGCTAGTTGATGTGAATTTGAGGTGAGATTTTCTTCACTTGGGTATGATGAGAAGAATATTTCATACTATCTGAGCTCCCTAATGTCTCAGAGTGAAGAAGAGATGACAGTCAATTTCATGAATGAAGATGCATTTCAACAAGCCGAGGAGGTAGTTGTTGCTTTTAAAGATATGATGACCAATTTTATTCAAGAATCAAACATAAGGCATCAGAAAATAAAGGATCGTATACAGAATATGGTGAATCGGATCGACCAGCTAGTGGATATATTATCTGAAGAACTACAAGGGAGTTTGCCTAGTACTACTAAAACAAATCTTAAAAAACATGTAATACCAATCACCCTTGGGAGTGGGAATGAGCTTCCAGAAGAAGAAAAAGAAGAAGCCTCTATATAAAAAGAGGAAGTAGAGAAGTGGCAGGAGGTAGTTGAAAAGGATGATCCAGAAACCTTTGTCCAGGAAGAAGAAGAAGAAGAAGAGTGGATAGAGGTGGTTGAAGAAGAACTAGTGAAGGAACCTAATATGGAAACTACTAATAAGGCATTGTTCCCACTTCCTCTAAGACAAAATGCTTTTGTTAGCTAATGATTCAGGGAGATTTTTTATTCCCTATGTTTTTAATGGTTCGTCATTAAAAAGGGAACTAATTGAGTCCATTGGTGCTATTAATCTAATCAATTATACCTTAATTATTATCTTATAACATGTGTCTTACTTACAAGCTACAAAAACATTATATGCAGAAACGAGTGGAAGTAAGTCATTGATCACAGACCCAGGATGAGGGTAACCATGCACGATACGTCAAGTTAACAATATTAAACAAACACTACATGAGAGGCAATATATGAATTAATTTAGGTTTATTTTAAATTCTTTCTTACTTCACTCTTACTTTCATGTTAGAATAAGATTTATTTAAGTTTTGATGTGCTTTAGGTTTAGAACATTAAGTATCTTCACAAGATTCTACATGATTATGGTGTTAGGGTATGCACGTTAAAGGTTTTTTGTTCATATATTATTGAAGTTGCACACGTTTTTATGTACTCTAAATACACTAGTGTGCCTTAAACGATTTGATACACACTCATGTAACGAACTATCTAAGTCCGTAAAAAAGCTCATATTTTGTGACTTACACGCTCAGATACACAGTCATGTATTAGACCATGTAAGTCCATGATCCTTTTTAAAAAGTCCTAACCCTTCCAAATTTTTCATTTTCTCTCTTTATATCTCACTTCACACTGTCTCCCCTCATTTCTCCTTCCAATTTTTCACATTTTCCATCCAATTTAATGAAACTCAAGCATGTCTAATTGGGTGTTTTGCTTTATTTTGGAAATTTCTACCTTAAAACTTTAGAACTGAGAATTTGGAGCTTTAAGTGAATTTATTTGATTTTATGCTTAAATATGGTTTAATAGTTGAATTTAAGTCTTACTCGACTACTTTTATGATTCAATTTGTGTAATTGCATGTGAATTGGGTTAAAATTCAACTTCAAATATGAAATTATGCATTTTAGGCTCACTAAATATTGTGATTTTTTTGTAATTTATTTTAATGACTTGTGTTCAACATTAATTAACATTGGGTTTATGTTTAATTGCATGTTATTTTTGCGTTTTGCATGAATTTAATGTTTAATTTCATCAATTTTGTGTAATTTTGAAATTAGGTCTTTAATTCCAAATGTAGGGTTAAATTTATAATTAAACAATTAGAGTAAACTTAAATTGTTAGTTATAATATTTTTAATCTTAAATTTGTGATTAATTAGGTTTTTAGTTTATTTTTCATTTTATTTATTCTTTTTTATTTACCAGTTTACTCATTTAATTAATTGCTTTAATTTGTTTTTTATCGTTTATATGTTTTAGTTTACGTTTTATTTTATTTTCACAATGAATTATTTAGCAAGCGTAATAAACTTTAAGTATGGGGAAAGGGATAGACAAATCTATATGAAAATTTACTCACGCTTATTTAAAGTTACAGGTATAATGAGAAGATCTTGGCAAGAAAAGGATACCCTCAGGAAGCAACAAGGAGGAGAAGCATCCTTAAACACAGTCCAACCCCCATAGTAGCCGCAAATGTTATTGTTCAATGTTAGGGCCCAGGAGGAACGGTACCAACGGCTGAAGGATAAAAAGTTTGAAACTAATAGATTTATCGACTGGGAGGTGCTGGAGCAAGTTGGCTTAGCCTAACAAGTTCGGGACCTTGTTGACATTAGAATGTGGTCCTGACTTTTTGATACCGTGGAACCTTCCTATAGGGAGCTTACACTAGAGGTGCTCTCCATATTCTTCATAGAGAGAGGTAGCTATGATAGGGATCAACCTAACATGATCTAATTTCGGATGATGGGAGATAGATTTGGGATGAGCTATTCAGAAGTTTCCATCAAAATGGGTCTTTATGACCAGGAGTTCATTAGGAGGGTAGAACACATAGCATTACGAACAAACTTTGAGCATGGATTGTCTCCTTGACACTTTCGACGTATGATCAGCACAGACAATGACTATGACCCAAGCAAATCCAAGGTGTCTACACTGCGACATCTTGTGCTCAGATACATTTATAGTATTTTAAGTCATATGTTAAGCGATCGGGTTGATAGTTAGGGAGTCGTTGGGAACTTGGATATGTATTACTTGTAAAGCATAAGTGAGAGGATGCCAAATCACTTGGGGCATGTACCTTCCAATCTCATTAGGCGTCAGAGTGAAGACAAAAAGGTTAGCACAATCTGTGTCAAGCCTTATATGACTAAACTAGCACGAAGCATGGGCTTATTTGATCGAATACCACCGATGCAGTAGATGAGTACCATGGTGGCACTTAATCTGACAATGATGAAGCATATGCGTATGGTACTCAGACCTCAAGGACCCACAGGTAATGTATATAAACTAACTGGGGAGCCTGATGAGCCAGCAATGGAGGATGGAGATAGAGTGGAGAAAAATACCCCAGAACAGCCATCGTAACCACAGTAATTGCCACTTGAGACTGGAGGTGTAACACCAAATCTGGATAGTTTGAGAGCTCCTAGAGCTAGGATACCACATCCAAATCAGTTAAAGATAACACTATTGAAAATATGGGTAGCTCAACTTCTAGGTACTTGAAAGACACTCCGAGGACAGCAGGCAGAGTGTATTGAGCAGGTAGGATGTATCTAGACTTCGGTTGAGCAGATAGAAAGGCTTAAGACTATAGTTAGATGGATGGGAGAGCTAATGTGGTTAATGGCAAGCTGTTAGGGCATTGATTTCCAGCCTCCACCATCTGACAAGGGTATTTCCTCAGTAATTTCTCCACTAGATCAGGATCATCAACCCAAGGACCCTCCTTCATCAAACCAGCCTAGATCACATCATAAGATAGATGCTTAATTTCTGTATACTCTTTTTTTCTTTATTAATTATGTATATTTCTTATTTTCTTTTCATTATTATTTTATTTTATTTAACATTTTATTTAATGGTATTTTTGTTTCTTAATATTTATGTTATTTTTGTTTCTTTTTATTTTTTAGCCATTTTTCATTATATCTTGCAAGGATGATAGTCTATATTGGATGGAAAGTCTAAAAATCGGAAATCGTCATATTCAAGATAGTAACAACTCACCTTACTCACTTTGATTTTAATATGCTTATATTATGTACATTAAGGACAATCTATAATTTAAGTGTGGGGAAGGGGATAATGATTCTAATGATTTTCTTAAGCTTATTATAATCTTTGTTATTAAATTTTATAAAATAACATCTTGATTTAGTTTAAATCTGTCTATAAATACTTTATTAGTATGCAAAAGGATGATAGTTAGAATAGACTTACTTTTCTTAGTCATATTTTAGTTGAAATAATGAATTTGAACGAAAATTGCATATTATTTACACACATATAACCATTCTTTTTCATGAGCTTTTGAACTTAAAAGTAGGGATGCAAAAAGAGCTCAAGCCCTATTAATGACAAAATAATGTCATTTTGCCTTGTTAATAAAATAATAATAACTTGGGTCGGGCATGAGAAAGCAGAGTCTAGTCTGGCCCATTGCCATCCTTACCTAAAAGCCAAATTTCAAAATTTTAAGCTCTTGTATTCTTTGATGTGTGTTATCATGCTTAGTGGAATAATTCTAGAACTTTTTTATTTTAAATATTGTGATCATATTTGTTAAATTAGAAACATTAAAATGATTAAGGCACTTAGATTGAATAATTTGTTTTAGCCTATTTCTTTGATAATAACCTTACCCTTATTTTATCCCTTAGGAATAATCTAGTTTGAGCCTTAGCCTTTTTCATTGATTGTAACATTATTAAGATTTATCATATTTTTCTTTCAAGCCTTTTCATTGTTTTGAAGCCTAAAGGTTATTTATATTATTTGCTTGTTTGAAACTTGAATTTTTTAAAGGTTTAATATTTATGTATTAGTGGTACATGCTTAAATTATTTTGATTTAAAAAAGGGCGTAGAAAAAGAAAAGAAGAAAAATGTATGGTACTAATAGAGTTGTAATTAATGAACCTGTGTATTTTGAACAAGTTTCTTATAATGTCTTTTAGTAAATTTCCTTCAAAATCACCCTTTTTCCTATCCCAACCAGACTGTACCTAAACCTTATTATAACTCATACAAAGATCTTTTTATTTTTGTTTATAGTTTACATTCATGTGGTGGAGTTGTGATAATATTGCAAGCATATGATAAAAATTCTACTATGCTTCGATTTGAGATTTTAATACTTTTCACCCTAAACACTTAAGTGCATTGAGTGAAATCTTGGTGAGGGTTTAAAGGTTTATTCTTTTGATTTTAATGGCATTAATGATATAATTATTATTAATATTGACTTATGAAGTTAGTTTAGCATAACATGAATCTACTTATATATTAATTTGATTGATATAACATGATGATTTATAGTATGAATGGATATTTTAGGATTAATAAAGGGTTGATGTTTGTAAAGTAACAATTTAGATTATGATTTGCTTAAGGACAAGTAAAAGCTTAAATGTGGGGATGTTTGATAGATGCCAATTTGACTATATTTTTACACCCATATTTGATATATTTTACTTTATATTTTGTAATTTTGTTGTATATTTGATACTTAATTCACTCCAAGTTCATTATAAGTTATAATTGCTTTCATGGACCAAAAGGACAAGAATTCAGATGAAAACGCGATATAAAATGAGGATTTAAAGTAGATTAGAGATACATGGTTATGTCTATACCTATGCAAGTCTCAAAGCCCGTGTAAGAATAGCAAATTCTTGAAGTTTTTTGGTATACACAACTATGTACCAAACTGTGTATAACCAAGAAGCCTTAAAATTTATTATAAATGGACATAAACAGAGGCAATATGAGAAGAGCAGGCTTTTGGAGTAGATTCAAGACATGAGAAAAGCTAAGAGGCGATGATGAAGTTCCACAGACAATGAAATCATGACATTACCATCAAAAGAGATCTAAAGGCTACATCAAATCCAAACTTGCAAAAAGATTCTATAGAATAGAAGGGAGATTTAAAATTATGAATCCTTTTTTTCCTATTCGTTTTTTTGCATGCTTATGTTTGATTTCAATTTCTATTATATGTAGCTAAACACATTTTTAGTGTTGATCGTGTTCGTCGAGCTTTACAATTATAGCCCTCAAATATCGCAAGTGCACAGGTTGTGAATTGTAGTAATTGAAGGGTCGATCATACGAGGAGGGTGAACTAATCTAATTTTAGGGTGTCGAAGGCTTAGAGAAATAATAAGGCGAAATTAACAATGAAACAACAATATAAACAAGGGAATTTGATTGTAAGAATTCAACTTAAGAAATTAACACAAAACAAGAGTTAAAATTGAGCAACACAAAAGGTCACTATGGAAATTAGTCAAGAGAAATTACTAAGTTATGAGAGAGGGGATTCTACCTATCATTAATCCTAACCTAGTCAATTATGTGTTATCAGGGTGTCGGTTCTAGACTATTGTAAGGAGAATTACTCTCTCTCAAGTTATAATCCTGCTCCTTAAGTTATTAAACTTAATTAAATTATGGAATTTGGAATCTCTCAATTAACAAAAGATCCATAATTAAAATTATATTGGAAGTTCTCTATGAAACTACCGGGTTTCACACAAGATCTCTCTGTGCACAAAAATCGATATGATTAACTACGTGTTATATTGGATCACCTAACTCTCGTTAACCTAATCCAATCATTTTTATACGACTCACCCTCTCGATTTGTTACCGAAATATGCAAAAATCAAAGTTAATTACAACACTTAATCAATAAAACACAAAATTGACTTTATTAAAACTAAATCAAAGTAAAATGTCGAAGGAAAAAATTTAACCATCATCAACAATCCAAAACCTATCATCATACAATCCATTTCAATCTTATAAATTAAGTGAACAAAAATGAAATGGAAAGGAAATAGAACTTGGATCGAACAATCCAAGAAGCAAGCAGGGTTGGGACCCAGTTCTTTTTCCTCTTCTTCCTCTTCTTCTTCTCTCTCTCTCTCTTCTTTTCTCTCTCTCTTGAACTTTCCAAAAGTGGCATAACTTAGAAGCTCCCTTTAGGGTTACATCTCTTTCCTTGATACAGTTTTTCCAATTAGGGTAACCTTATGATCTTTTTCGAGTCTGAAAAGTCCCTTAAAAACTTAAAACGGAAAGCATCTCCACATCTGTCTGCGCAGGCCACAATTGTGGTAAGATCGTGGCCAAGATTTTTTCCTTCTATCATGATTGTGGCAGATTATGCCATGATCATGGCTCCTTGCACCTATTTCTATCATGATTATGGCTTGTTGGCTATGAAAGCCATAATCGTGGCCCTGGGTTAGCTCCCGATTCTTTTCCGAATCTTCTCTGTTTTCTACTCTTTACCTTAAAACACTAACAAACTCATCAAAATACCTCAAATCTATAAATTAAAGCTCAAAAGCCTACTCTAATCCACAAAATGCTTAAAACACAACTATCTACTAACTAACACAATTTTAACCTAAACACGCACTAAACAATCAAATTAACAACTAAATACAAACTAAACTACCCAAAAAAACGTGATGCAAGCTAAAACTATCAACATCCCCACACTTAAACATTTGCTTGTCCTCAAGCAAACAAAAAAACAAACAAAACAAAGCAAGCCAAGCAAAACAAGTAAACATAACACAGACAAATGCAATAATGAGGCAATGGCATCAAACTTCACGAAACGAATTTAACTCTAAACACAATCCTTTAAGTTGTTCTAACTTATTAACTTACAAAATCCGTGTCTAAGTACTCTAGACTAAATATACATATTAATTAAGACCTAAATGTCATGTTTACTCACCCCTATCATTTGTACACACACATTGATGAGTATTTGGTCAATCAAACTTGTAACTATTCCTAAGGAATTTTTCATGAAAAGTCAATCTACTCACAAGTTTGGTAGGTTTTTATTTGACAAACATTCTTTTTTTTACTTTTTATGGACATGAACCTAACCTTTTTACAAGGAGGCAAATATTTGTGATGAATGTCGATCCGATTACTCAACTAGGTTATGTTGTTATTAAATTGCTTGGTTGGAATGTCATTACAGCCTTTTGATGTGAAGGCACACATTAGTGATGAATGTCGATCTGATTACTCAGCTACATCACATTCTCAACTGGCTACTAGCTCTATTCATAGCCCGTAGGCTAGCAACATAGTTATTTAATTAAATTTTATACTTTTTAAACACATTTTTAACACATTACCTACCTTATTGTTTTTGCTAGTCATTCTTATGAAAATATACTAGCAATGCTACTTATTCGATTGGCCTAAAATTATAAATGAATGTGACAACTTCCTAGGGTGAATAAACTAACATAGTATCCTAATTAAACTGCGTATTTAGCTAAGGTAACCTAGGTCACTAATTTCATAAGCTAATAAATTTTCATAACCTAGAAGACTATATTTAAGGCTAAATCTATCTCGTTAAGTCCTAACCATTAACATATTCACACAAATCACATCATGCAGACCTAAACAAACCATCACACAATATGCAAAATTCACATTCAAATTAAAAACACACAACCCTCCCCACACTTGAACAACACATTGTCCTTAATGTGAGAAGGACATACAAACACACATATGGAGGGAAATAAGAACCAAAATATATTAAAAAAACATGAGATGAAAATACTAAAAAATGAAAAAAAAAAGGTTAGAACACGAAACTGTCAAGGTGACTGAGGTAGTGATGGTGTCGGAGATGGAGACCCAATGCACTTGACACTGAGCTAGGTTCCCTTTCTTATAATTGATTCAAAGAGAATAAGAGAGTTAGCAATCCAACCATTCCACATCATTAAAAGCTTATTTTAGAATTTAAAACAAACCTAAGTACACAACAATTTAAATCTAACTATGCAATGTGCTAAGTTATGGTCATTAGCTTGACCTTCATCCTTTAAAACTCAGTCAAGATCAATTATGAATGGCTTGCTTCCACCCATTATGCCCAATTTCAGTTTTGTAGCCTATAAGTAAGCTACAAATTACAAAATGATCAGAAGGACAATATTGATAAAGTTGAGAAAACCAATTATTTCAATAACATCCTTTTCACTAACAAACTGTTAATAAAATAGGGAATAACAAAACTCTCTAAGTGTTCTATTAAGTCTAGCAGTTTGTTTGGTAAAAGGGTGAGTTGTTCTTGTTATGCCTTAGTCACCCCCTTTTCTTCTTCTTCTTTTGCTTCATAAACAGGGACTTTCATAGCTTCTTCAAACTCGATTTTGTTTTCATCTGTTCTTCTTCCTTTTGCTCTTTTAAAGATTCAAACACTTCAATTCTCCTAAATGAGTCACCCTCCTTCAAGTTCATTAATAAATCATTTATGTTGAATGTCACTTGGTCATTACTAATTCGAAGGACAATGCTCTCTTCATAGACATCTACTAAAGCTTTTTCGATGTTCAAGCATAGTATACTAAGATCTGACAGATAATATAGGGGGTTTTCATCCTTTTCTTCATCCTCTTTCTTCATTTCTTGGTCTTCTACAAGGTAAGGTTTAGCTTGTTTTCTCACTGGTTCTTTTAGCTCTACCCTACTCCTAAGTGTGATAGCCTGAAATGTCTCTATTAAATTTACTTTCATGCGTGCAAATAGTTTTTCACACTTTTCTTACAAAACTCCCTGGAAAGCTGGCCCATTTGAACCTATAGGTTGTGAATAGAAGAGGCATGATCTTCCGTTACTTGCTCAAACTTGTCTTTCATTCTTTTCTAGGTCTCTTCCATGTCTGTCAGCTTATCCATGATTTTACCCAACTTAGAATCCCATGAATTAGACTAATCTTGTTGAAATCCTATTAGGTCTTAATGTCCCATAGGAGTCCTTACGTTGTTAGAACAATAGAAATCTGGGTGGTTTTGTCACCCCAAAGTGTACATGTTCATATAAGGATGATAATTTTCCCCGCTAAATTATGCCTCATTGAAATCTGCAAAAGTTCCTTGATCCCTATAATATATATTCTCCATAATTGTTCTTTCCATTTCTTCTTGGCATTTAACCTTCTTGATTCCTCATAGTCGCCTTATGATGTCCAAAAGATGTGCCTTCGACTTACACCAAAACTTCCTTCCTTTTTTTCCTAATTTCTTAATCCTTATACTAAAAGAATTAAACTAATCCTACGCCTCCCCAATAACGGTGCCAAAAACTTAATTGTGTTCGTCGAGCTTTACAATTATAACCCTCAAATATTGCAAGTGCACAAAGTCATGAATTGTGGTAATTAAAGGGTCGACCCCACGAGGAGGCTAAAATAATCTAATTCTAGGGTGTCTAAGGTTCAGAGAAATAATAAGGTGAAATTAAAAGTGAAACAAGAATATAAACACCAGAATTTGATTACAGGAATTCAACTCAAGAAATTAACACAAAACAAGAATTGAAATTGAGCAACACAAAAGGTCACTATGGAAATTAGTCAAGAGAAATTACAAAGTTATGAGAGAGGGGATTCTACCTATCATTAATCCTAATCTAGCCAATTATGTGTTATTGAGGTGTCGGTTCTAGACTATTGTAAAGGGAATTACTCTCTCTCGATTTATAATCCTGGTCTCTAAGTCGTTAACCCTAATTAAATTATGGAATTTGCAATCTTTCAATTAACAAAAGACCCATAATTAAATTTAGATCGGAAGCTCTCTATTAAACTACTGGGTCTCACATAGGATCTCTCTTTGTATAAAAATTGATATGATTAACAATGTGGTCTATTGGATCGCCTAACTCTCGTTAATCCAATCTAATCATTTTTATACAGCTTACCTCTCAGTTTTTTATCGAAATATGCAAAAATCAAAGTTAATCACAACACCCAATTAATAAAACACAAAATCAACTATACTAACATTAAATCAAAGTAAAATACTGAAGGAAGAGTTAGAACATCGTCAACAATCCAAAACCTAGCATCATACAATCCATTTTGATCTTATACATTAAATAAACAAAAATGAAATGGAAAGGAAAGGAAATAGAACTTGGATCAGACAATCCAAGAAGGAAGCAGCGTCGAGAGACCACCTAATCCGAGAAGCAGCAACGTCTAGACCCATTTCTTCTTCCTCTTCTCCCTCTTCTTCTTCTCTCTCTCTCTTTTCTTTTCTCTCTCTCATAAACTTTCCAAAAGGCAAAATGTAGAAGCTCCCTTTAGGGTTACATCTCTTTCCTTTATATAGTTTTTCCAATTAGGGTAACCCTAAGGTCTTTTATGGGTCTGAAAGGTCTGAAAAGCCCCTCGAAAACTTAAAACTGAAAGCATCCCCTTGTTTGTCTGTACGCAAGCCACAATCGTGGCCCTTAGTGGCACAATATTGGCCAGGATTTGGGCCTTCTACCATAATTGTGGCTCCTTGCACCTACTTCTGTCATGAATGTAGCTGGCTGGCCATGATCATAGCCCTGAGTGGTCTTCTCCGATTTTTCTCTATTTTCTACTATTTGCCCTGAAACACTAGCAAACTCATCAAGACACCTCAAATATATAAAATTGAAGCTTAAAAGCATGCTCTAACTCATAAAACCCTTAAAACACAAATATCTACTAACTAAGACAATTCTAATCTAAACACTCACTAAACAATAAAATTAACAACTAAATACAAACTAAACTACCCACAAAACACGATGCAATTTACAACTATCAAGTGTCTAAGTGTGATGAACCCTAGTTTTTAGTATAATATGTTTTAATTCTTTTATTTAATGTATTGTTTTGATTGATCTATTGTGTTTTGGTTATGTGTTTTATACATGTTCTAATAGATCTAAAATATTAATACATGATTTGATTTCATATCGTTGAGATTGAGAAATCCTTTGTATGAATAGATCTACCATAATTGAGAATATTGCAAACCTAGAAATAAGTCAACATAAATCCTCTTGATTAGGGTCAAACCCAATATCGGAATTTATAAATTAATAATGCAATCCTAGGAACTTTAACTAGAAAGATTTCAGTTAATCACCCTTTGGATTAGTCGTTAGGATTCTCAAGAGAGTTATTAACATAACATAGGAATTTCCACAGTCAAATAGTTAATAAAATAATTGCATGATAAAAGGTTAACTATTTAATGGTTTTTAGGGGGATTCATCACCTAAACACTAATCTTTGATATTGAGTTTTCTAAGCTATTTTCTTTATTCTTCATTCATTATTGTTTCCTATTTTAGTTTAATTGTTTAAGTTTTATTTTCTTCATTAAAAACCTACATCCAATTCATAGGCTAGATAATAAGAGAAAGGTAATTACTAGTAATCATTGTCTTCATGGGATAGACCCATACTTGCCTGTGCTAGCTATAACTACATTGTGCACTTGCGGTTAATTCAATATTGACAAACAAAAATCATTCAATCAACTTCCTTCAACTTTAAGTTGTAACCATACCTCCCTCCTCATCAACTTTATGTAAAAACATGATCTTTATGACATAAATCAAAATTGGCATTCATAACTTTAGGATTTTGAATAAACAACTGTTACAAATCATAAGAGTGTAATATTCTATACATGATTCAAAAAGATGTCATTATTGAAAAGAGATTAAAAAAACTTCACCACATTCTTCGTTAAATTTGGTTTCTCTCTTTACTCTCTTACAACTACAAAAACTTGATGAAAATTAATCTATAACCCTAATTGGTATAAAGACGACTAATTTATATATCTATTACTTTTAATTTAGTACATCCAAAATAAATGGTTGAGATTTATTCAGCTATTAAACAAGAGATATAAACCAAATAAAACTCTTCCACTATATTAATGGCGATATTAATATACATATAGAATATGGCCATTAATTGGGCCACATTCTAACATTCTCCCACTAAACTTGATACTGCAAACTTTAGTTTAATAGTGTAAACATTATGCACTTATAAATAAATCTCTTAATATCTTCATAATTTACCTCAACACAATAAACCACAGAATGCAAGTCATGCCAGTCATACACTTCAACGTCACATACTTCCTTCCATATACCACAACACTAGTAATTTATCAAGTCAGTTAACACAAATGATAAATAAATATCATAAAGGTCCACATTAATGGCTTTTAGACTATTTTATTTCTTATTTAATAATAGCTACATTTGTACATTTATAATAAATAAGAAAATTGACAATAAAAAACTTTATTAAGCTCATGAATGTCAAAAGGTCGTAAAAAAACAATCATCAATATAACCAAAGCCCATTCTTTGAGCATGTTCTTTAAATATATTTGGTGGAAAGCTTTTAGATAAGGGATCTGCAATCATAAGATCCATCTTAATATGTTTAATACATATTCTTTATTTATGAACTTCCTCCTTTACGGTAAAATATTTTAACTCCACATATGTTTAGCACCTCTGGAGTACTTGTCATTTTTTGAGAAGAAAAATGTTGTAAAATTGTCACAATAAATTTTCACTACTTAGTAGTGGTATTGACAACCGCTAGCCCTAAAATAAATTTTTGCAACCATAAGGCATGAATTATGGCTTCAAAATAAGCTATAAATTCTACTTCTATAGTGGATGAAGTAATAAAAGATTGTTTTGCACTTTTCCATAAAACTACTCCTCCTATTAGTAGAAATAAGTAGCCAAACGTTGATTTTCTATTATCAATGCATCTAGCAAAATCTGAACATGAATATCTAATTACTTCTAATGGATTTGATCTTTTATACATAAGCATATAGTCCTTTATTCCTTAAAGATACCTCAAGAATTTCTTGGCAATTTTCCAATGGTCTATACCAGGATTACTTTGACATCTACCTAGCATTCCAACTGTAAAACTAATGTCAGGTCTTGTATATATTTACAAATACATCATACTGCCAATAAAGGAGAAGCATACAAGACTATGTACAGGAATTTGGATACGTACAAGGAGCACAAAAATTTTTCAAGTTAGCACGAGATAGGGCACATAAAAGGAGGGATTTCAACAAAGTCTGTTGTATACGAGATGAAGCAGGATAGGTACTCACGGAGGCTCATGCCATCAAGAGTAGATGGCAGAGATACCTTTTTGTACTATATAATGAAGTCATCTTGGACAACATAGAGTTAGGTGAACCCTCCATATCGGAACATTTTCTTAACTGTTCCTAATGTGAAAGGGGTCATAAGGGGAGAAATTACAAACGTTTTGAGGGAGATGGGGAGTGGAAGGGTAGTAGGTCCAGATGAGATCCGTATAAAGGTATGGAAGACAATAGGAGTTGTCGGTATTGAGTGGTTAGTTCATCTTTTTAATGTGACCCTAAAGTCAGCCAAAATGTCGGATGAATGGAGATTGAGTAGGTTGATCCCATTATACAAGGCCAAAGGAGACATCCAACATTGTCACAATTATAGAGGAATCAAAATAATAAGTCACACCACGAAGCTATGGGAGAAGGTAATTGAAAAGAGAGTTCAGAGAATAGATTTTATATCAACCAACCAGTTTGGATTTATGCCTAGTAGGTCCACGAAAGAAGTGATACATCTCCTCCATAGGCTAATAGAATGCTACAGGGAACGAAAACGGAATTTACATATATTTTTGATTGATTTGGAGAAAGCATATGACAGGTTCCTAAAGAAATCTTATGGAGGTGTTTAGAGGCAAAAGGAATCCCTATGACATATATACACGTAATTAGGGATATGTATGAAGGAGCAATGACTAGAGTAAGGACGATAGGAGGGGACACGAAACCATTTTCTATTGGTATTGGACTACACCAAAGCTCCACCTTAAGCCCTTTTTTGTTCGCATTAGTGTTATATGAGCTTACCAAATATATCCAAGGAGAGGTACCTTAGTGTATGTTATTTGCTAATGATATTGTCCTTGTAGATGAGCCCAAAGAGGGGGTCAATTTCAAGTAATAATGTTGGAGAGAAATGTTAGAATCGAAAGGTTTTAAAATGAGCAGGACCAAGATAAAGTATTTAGAATGTAACTTTTTGGGAACCCAGATAGTCTATGAGGTAGAGGTAACAATTGGTACTGATATCATACCACAAAAATCAAGTTTTAAATACCTCGGGTCCATCATCCAGAGTGATGGTAATGTAGACGTCAATATAGTCCATCGTATTAGATCCAGGTGGGTTAAATGTGAAGCACATCAGGGTCTTATGTGATAAAAAGATTCCAGTAAAGCTTAAAGGGAAATTTTATATAATGGTGATTCGACCAAGCATGTTATATAAGGCGGAATGTTGGCCTACCAATTGTAAACATACAAAACAGTTGTTGGTAGTAAAGATGTGTATGCTTCGGTGGATGCGTGACATTACCAAAAGAGATAAAGTCTGAAATTATGTGGTATGAGACAAACAACGGGTGGCTAGTATTGCTGACAAGTTGAGAGAGACCAAGCTTAGGTGGTTTAGGCATGTGAGTAAGAGGCACCCTGATGCTCCGGTGCAACGATGTGAGTTAATAACCCTTAGTGACTACAAGATAAGAAAAGGGAGGCCGTACAAGAACTAGAGGGAAGTGATCAGGAAAGATATGACAGAGTTGGCCCTTACTGAGGAATTGGCCAGAAATAGAAATTCTGGCATGCTAGGATACGGTTAAAGGATATCCTCTAAAGTGCACCAAAACAGTAGAGTAAGTTATTGGGAGTCGTTTACTATAAAGCTCACATAACGGTTTTACCACTTAGGAAGTCTAACCCCAATTTCCAATCTATCTATTCTAGTTGCGAGTCATTGACCAGTCTTTCAGTCATACTACTTGGCTTGTCAGCTCGGGTGTATGGGGAAAGGTCACACTAGGCCATCTGGTACCATAGGATTGTCATACTCATAGGGCTACTAAGCAAGACCCCTAGCACAACTAGAGACAGGAAGAGTTGTACTTTGTAGCTTATCAGGTATTATCAGATCTGGGCACCTTATTAGGTATCTTCTTTGGTTCTATTTTTATTATTTATGTATTTACTTATTTAATTTTATTTACCTACTCTTTCAGCATATCAGTTTCATATCTACTACCTTAACCTGCATAATTTTTTTATTGTCACATTCGTTTGTGGGTCTACCAGAAACAGCCTCTCTACTCTATAGGGGTAAGGCTACGTACTATCAGAGCTCTCCAGACCCCGCTTTGATGCGGGATTTCAGACTGGGTATGATGATGATGATGATGATGATGATGGTGACATCATACTGCCAATAACGGAAGCTTATAGAATAGATTCTATTTATTTACATTCCACATCATTTTTTAACATTGCATGAGATAAAATCTATCCCCTTTTTGTATTGGGACAATCTTTGTTGAACTTTTATTAAATCTCTCAAGAATTGTTTTGATATAGTCTTTTTGAGACAAACCTACCAGTCCTTGTGATCTACTAAGAAATATTGAAATTCCTATAGCATATGATGTCTCTCTCATATCTTGCATTTTAAAATTCTTAAAGAGAAAATCGTTATTCTTATACAATATATCCAAATCATTAACAGCAAGCAAAATATCACAACCTTACTCACACTAATCTTTTGATAGAGACAACGATCAATAATATTTTATTGAAAACCAAAGATGTTATGGTATCATAAAACTTTATATAGCATTTTCAAAAAGCTTATTTAAGCCCATATATTGATTTCTTAAGTTTACACACTACGTGCCTTTCCTTATATGGGAAAGCCTTCGAGTTGATCCATGATGACTTCCTCCTTGAGATCACCATTCAGAAAAGTAGTTTTCTCATCCATTTAATGTAGCTTTAAATCAAACTAAACTACTAATGCTATGGCTATTTTCAATGGATCTTTCTTTGAGATAGGTGAAAAAGTCCCTTTATAATCATCATACTTTTGAGTATAATCTTTAGTAACAAGTCTAGCTTTATACTGTTTAATATTGCCATTCGAGTCATATTTGTCTTAGAGACTCATTTACATCTGACTTGCTTAGATCGTTTTAGAAAATCAACAAGGTCCTAGACATTTTTCTAAGCTACTGAATTTAACTTATTTTTTATAGCATCAATCCATTTATCAGACTTACTACTTTTGATAGCTTATGAAAATGAAACAATATCGTTATTAATTCCATAATCAAATTTTGATTCTTACAAATAAACCACACAGTCATTAAGAATAACTAATCTCCTTACTCTTATAGGTTTATTAAGAGCTATTCCACCTTATTTATTTAAATTAATTAGATGTAAGTTAGTTTCTTTATATGGTGTTGTTTCATCCAAATGTTGCCTAGAATTATTTGTTCTTCCAATATTGGGTCAACATTTGTTATAGATGGGGATACTGGAACATTTATGGGTAATGGAACATCAACCCTTATTTCACTAACATCCACAACATGTTTTTCATCACTCCCACTAACTTCACCATTTTTAATGAACTTGGTGTTAGCTATTTCAAAAATTCTTAGACTATGGTTTAGACAACAGAACCTATAACCTCTATATTTCTTTGGGTAAACAATAACATAACCACTGACTGTTTAAGAATCTAATTTATTTTCTTGTGGATTATAAACTCATGCTTCTACTAGACAATCTTAAATATGAAGGTGCCTCAAACTAGGTTTCCTTCCGATCCATAACTCAAAAGGAGTTTTAGGTACTTCCTTACTAGGAACCTTATTCAGAAAATACACAATAGTTTTAAGTGCATGCATCCCCAACATTTTTGTTAATGAAGAATTACTTATCGTACTCCTAACCATATCCATTAATGTCCTATTATGTATTTCTACCACACCATTTTATTGAGGTATGCCTCATATAGTATATTGTGCACATATGACATGTTTCTCGATAAACCTTGCAAATGGACCTATACATTGTCTTGATTCAACATATTTTCCATAATATTCACCACCTCTATCAGATCTTGCAATTTTCACTTTTTTATCTAATTTCCTTTCAACCTCCTTTACAAGCACCCCAGTGGCGTCTACAACTTAAGATTTTTCATTAAGCAAACAGAAATATCTATAATGTGAAAAATCATCTATACATACTTTTGTCCACTAAAAGACAGAGTGTTGAAAGGTCCATATATATTGGTATGTATAATTTTAAAGAGCGAAGAACTTATTGTGTCTCCTTTCTTGCTATGTCTGGTTTGCTTTCCCTTAATGTAATACACACATATATAGAGGTCAGTAAAATCTAAATTTGGAAGAATTTCATTCTTTACCAATCTTTCTAATATTTCTTTTGATATATGACCCAAATGTTTATGCCACAAGAAAGCTAAACTTTTATTCATTATGCTATGCTTAGTTCCAACGTTATAATAAACAGAAAATAGGGATTCAAAAAGATTAACATCAGGTTTCAATTTATATAAACCATCCATAAGAAATTCACAACCAATAATGGAATTATGTTACTAAACAACCATCACCAAACTTAAAAATAAACCCACTTTCAAACAAAAATTAAATTTCTTTTCAAACCAAGCCTTACATTTCAGCCAATATTTTTTATAGTGTCCCGCTTTCCTACAAAAATGACACTTATTTGTCTTTTGTTCCTTCTTATCAATATTGGAAGTAACTTGTGTCGCTTTAGCAGATACTTTCTTATTAAATTTCTTAGCCTTTGGATGGTGAATCTTGCTTGTTCCTTGACCCACAATATTAATTGAATGAACTCTTTAATTCTTTATTCTTGTTTCCTCCTAAATAAGCATAATGGACAGTTCATTAACATTCCACTTGTCCTTTATATTGTTGTAGTTAATTTAAAAGGTCCATACTTAGGAGGTAACATAATGAATTGCATTAAGAATGAGTTATCAACTATCATACCCAAAGTGTTTAATTTTGTTGCAATATTTTTCATCTCTAGGACTTGTTTTTTGAAAATTTATCTCTAGGACATGTTGTTGTATGCTCTATAAACCATTAAACTTTATAGTCGTGAGTTTAGCCAGTAGTGAACTAGCGAGAGACTTATCAACAAAACGAAAAAATTCTTCCATAAATGTAGGGTATTATTTAGCACTTCAGGTTTGTAGATTTGTGATCTTAATATTGTTGGCAATAGTCATTCGTATGAAATTAAGACAAAATATGTTGGAACTTTCCCATGCTGGATAGTTTGTCTTCTCAACCTCACTATTCATATCTATAATGGTGATAGGTTTTTCTTCCAATAATAATAAATCAAGATCCAAAACACCTAAATTGAAATTGACTTATTTGGACCATTAAGAGAAGTTCAAACAATTAAACAAAAGAACATGCGAATGAAGAGAAATAGCTAAAAATACATAAATCCTCGATAATTTATTGGATTCAAATAATTAAACATTTAAAATATACTGCAAGTTTCCTTTGGGAAAACTCAACAATATATTACCATAAGTTTAAAGTCATACAAAATTTATCAGGTACCTAAATAAAAACTCATCAAATACAATAATATCTTTGGATATATAACATATTTGACAAGTGAATATTGATTTTCCATTATTATGTTTATTAATTATAAAGTATTAATTTACATATGGGTAAATTTGAAAATTCTATCAATTAATAAACGTCATTTATCCATATAATTAATTCAATAATATGAATTAATATTTTATAAATAAATGACTATTTATACATGAAAATTTCACTTAATTAATTTTTTCACTTTGGTGACTAATAAATCATCTTTTTATAATGTCATGTATAAATTTAATATATAAAACATATTTTAACATTCTAATAATAATATGCATAAATTTTACGTGAAATCATTAATAAAATTAATAGAATACACAGCGTCAGAATAAATTAAAAATGTCATTAAATTTTGGAAATAGAAAAAGTAAAAAATAACTTAAATATGTAGACATGAACTTTGACTACTGATAATAATTATAGTGAAAGCTATATCGATTATTTGTTGTCATCCAATGGTTAGGATATTAGACTTTCATCTAAAAGACTTGAGTTTGACTGTCAGCAATAACGCTATGGTTAGTTTTCTCTTTTTAAAATTATACTTCATTTAGAATCCTAAAGAAAACTTTAACAAATATTCTTCCATGTTGTTTGGTGGATGGGGTTTCTAACTTTTGCCTAATAACCAAAGTTCAATTCTCAGTAATATACGTTATGCTTATTTTCTCCTAATATTTATCTAAACATATTTGGCCAGTATACTTGTCATACAATTCAACAACTGAGCTTTAATGTGTAATTAAACATGATTAAAAAAACTTCCATAATATGAGAAGTTTTATGAGAAAGATTGATGCATAAAATTATGGTAGTAATAATATCAAAAAAATACTCTTTCTTTACCTTTTTCTTATAAAAATCATTAATAGTGAATAATCATAACACTCATCTAAATATTTGGCAATCGTCATCAAACAATCATAGTAAAATAGATTAATAATTTGTTTATTCAAAAGTGGTCTTTATGACATTCGTTAAAATTGACATTCATAACTTTAGAATCTTGAATAGACAATTGTTACAAATTATAAGTGTAATATAGTGTACCTGATACATAAGATCTCATTATTGAAAAAAGATTGAGAAACTTCACCTCATTCTCAGTTAAAATTGGTTTCTCCATCTTTACTCTCCCGTGGCTACAAAAATTTGATGAAAGACAATTTTTAACCCTAATTAATAGATAGATGACCAATTTATATATCTATAACTTTTAATCTACTACGTTCATCAAGTGGCCAAAACAAATGGTTGAGATTTGTTCCATCATTAAATAAAAAATATAGACCAAGTAGAACTCTCCCATTATATTAATATTGATATTAACACGTGTGTGTGTCTATATATATATATATATATGGGATCATTAATCCACAAGATAGATTTCAGTATAGCATTGATATAAGATTATAAAAAATCCCATAAAACACCACTCTCATTGTCAAGTGACCATTTCTTTAAAACTTGGGTTGCCAATTTGTTCAAGTGTTTAACCATGCATCTCTTGCATATAGCCACCGGATGTGTTAGAGCATATTGAAAAACAGCATGAAAGAGGGGCTGAAATTTTCGGACATTAGCTACATGTTTATAAAGCTGAGAAATATGCAATGTGTTGTGAATCTTGAAAACCCTTTGGAAGTTTAAGACGGTAACGTAAACCCAATCATTTACTACAAATTCTTCTTCAGATCATTTCTTATCAGTCAACCGCTTCATCTTATTTTGTTCCTGATGAATATAAAATTTAATCAGCTGAAGAGCATCCTTCCAATCCTTCAAGGTCTGATCCACCATCAATGTCTTAGAGTAACCTATCAGGTATGACACATGCATAGGAGGAGCAAATCCATACAAAACTTGGTGAGTATTGAATATCAGAGTGAAATATGGTGTTGTACCATCATTCTCCCAAGACCAATTACTTACAGCATTAGTGAGGACAATCGTCGAAGTACAACGCCAGGTAAGTTCCTAAAATTCTATTGAGCAGTTACGTTTGACCATCGATCTGAGGATGATAACCAGTAGATAGAGCCAACGACACTCCTTGTACCATAAAAAAATTTTGCCAAAAACTTAATCTCAATCATCAACAATTGTAACTGAATGTCTGGTAACTTGGTCTCATAATTAAAGAAATTAGCCACTTTAGATGCCAAATAATAAGGATAAGACAAAAGCATGAAGTAACCTTAATTAATCAACATATTCACTAAAGTCAAAATCACTACATATCGCTCATATTGAGGCAAACCCTTAATAAAATTCATACTCAAATCAAACATAATAGAAATTGGCCACAGGTGTCCGAGGTTCATAACTATCTCATATTTATTCCTTTTATAAGCATCATATCTGTGAACAAACTCTTGACATGTCCCGACATCTTTGTCTAATAAAAATACATATGAAGTTGCTTATAAGTTCCCAAGTAACCTGACTGACCTGCCTCTACATTGTTATGAAATAAAGAGATGATTTATGTTCTCAATTCACCATTATCTCCCACAACCAATCTACCTTTCCAACAAAGAAATCATTGCACCAATTTTAAAATGAATAATGGAACTCACCTTTTTGCATTTTCTATATCAGCATCTGAAACTACTCTTTTGTTTTTTATCTTGGTAATTTCCTACAACAAGGAGCTATGAATTTGAGAAATCACCATTGTATATAATTTTTCATAGTCAATTCTTGACAATCCATCAATAATTGTGTTGTCTAACTTCAAAATCTCAAGCAACTTAGGCAACCAAGTTTACTGGAATATAGTAATGATCTTTTACTTAAATAAATACTAGAGACTTTTATGGTCAGTTTGTACCATAATGCTCATACTAATCAAATAATGAAACCTGTGTCTGATGGCTATTGGAAGTCTCTCCATCAAAGACATCCCACATTGAAAAGGAAGGAAGGCTTAAGTAGAGTTTTTTCCTATAAATAAGCACCAAGAGGGAAGGTTTAAGCATCCCAACAAAGAATTCAGAGCAATACAAGCTCAATGAAAGAAGAGAAAAATAGAGGGAGATATGTCTTCGATTAATTTTTCAATCGAAAGTTATTCGTAATCCGATTTAGTTGATATTTTATCAACGATATTCCAAGACTTAGGTCATGAGATTATTGTGGTACATATTTTTGTGCCTAATAATTTGGGAAAGTGTTACTCTATTTGTGAGATATTTCTCCATTCTCTTTGTATTTCCAAGAGTTTAATCTCTTAAGTATCTTGATGTATTATCTCTAGTTTTATCTAGACAAAGTTTGATGTAACCATTATTTTAAAATAATGAATATTTTTTGAACTACGTTTAAAATTCAGTATGTCTTTATTTAATTTTATTTTCGAAATTTTTGTGGTTGTTTTTGTTTGGTAATTTCCTCACAGGTTTACAAAAGTTAAAGAGATTTTATTCCGCTATGTTGGTGTGTCGACCTCCCACCAAATTGGTATTAGAGAATTATAGCGGAAGTGTAGTGGGACCATAACTGACAAGTCCTAGGTTACTAAGTCGGTCTTCCTTTGTAAATGATGGAAGTCGACACAAGCAGAATGATCAGTCTGAATAGAGGCATCTTACAAGTATAGAAGGAGAAGATGGAAGATCTCTTTTATGTGAAGAGATACCATTAACTGGTATTAGTTACCACAAGATACAAAGACAAATGCAACACCGAGTATAGTCTATTACATAGACAAGTCTACGAATTCATCAAAAACTGGGTAGTTGATAATGTCCAAAATCATATCTCCGACAAGAAGGAAGTAGACAAGTTATGGCCCAAACTCGAGAGCTTTATGCTCAAAAGTTCAGTAACAACAAAATATTCCTGATTAAAAAACTCAAGGATCTGAGATACGAAGATGGAACACCAATGAAAGATGGGATCATTAATTAGATGGCCACCATGAGGCTCACTTCCGATAATGAGCTGCTTGGATTACGGAGTTTGGATCCTTATCAAGCTCCTGGGAAACGTTCAGAACAACACTTTTCAACTCAGCCCCTGAAGGTGTAGTCTCGATGGAAAAAGATAAAAGTAACCTTTTAGAGGAAGAGTCCATAAGAAATACTCAAGTCTTATTTCCCGAGTCCGATGTCTTAATCATGGAGACACGGAGGAGAAGCCAAAGCAGAGGTCCAAGTCAGAGAGACAGATCCAATAGTAGGCTTAACAAATCTGCCAACATTAAATGCTTCTACTATAATGAAAAAGGCCACATCCAAAAGAACTGTAGAGAGCTGAAAAGAGAAGGTAAGAGGAATCAGGAACCAGAGAAGAATGATGCTAGCAGTTAGAGTCAAATTACCGTAACCAAGGATTTACTTGTGATCTGTAATTAGGATATTAGTATTCTATAAAAAAGAAAAAAGTTGGGTAATTAACAGTGGTGCCTCAACTCACACAACTGCTCAACAAGCACTATTTACATCTTATACACCTAGAGATTATGGGTGTGTGAAGATGGGAAATAATGGCTTCATACAAGCCATTGGCATTGGATACATTTGCTTAGATACCAATAATTACACGACATTAGTACTAAAAATCTCAAACATATTCTAGATATCAGATTCAGCATAATATTTGTGGGAAAGCTTGAAGATGGAGGGTTTTGCAACACATTCCATAATGTTGTATGCAAACTTTCCAAAGTTGCTATGATTATAGCCAAGGGTAAGAAGCACCAGACATTGTACATGATGCAAGCCAACACTCCCAGTAGTAGTATCAATGCTATGGAAGATGAAGATGCAACTGAGTTGTGGTACAAAAGACTCAGTAACATGAGTGAGAAGGGCTTAGTAGTGTTAGCTAAGAAGGGAAATTTATCTGGTGTCAAGAGTATGTGCCTCAGAAAGTGTGCTCATTGCTTAGCAGGAAAGCAAAATTAGGTTGCTTTCAAGAGTTCACCTCCCTCCAAAAAACCAAATGTACTTGATTTGGTACATTCTGTTGTATATGGTTCGATGAAGACAAAGTCACTTAGTATTGCTCTCTACTTCATAACTTTGATGATCACTCAAGGAAGATCTGGGCTTACACCTTGAAGTTGAAAGATCAAGTGTTAGAGATCTTCAAACAATTTCCAGCTTCAATCGAAAGAGAGATAGGGAAGAAGTTGAAATGTACCCAAACTAATAACGAGGAGAGTATTCTGGTCCATTTAATCAATATTATAAAGAGCAAGGCATTCGGCATCAAAAGATGTCACTAAAGATGACACAAATTAATGGTTTGGCAGAAAGGATGAACAGAACTTTACTAGAGAGAGTCAAATGCTTATTATCACAAGCAATGCTACCAAAACAATTTTGGGGTGAGGCATTGAATACAACAGTGCATGTGGTGAATCTCTCACCCTCTGTTCCATTGCAATTTGATGTGGTTTATAGAGTCTAGTCAGGAAAAGATGTCAGATATGATCATCTTCATGTCTTTGGATGTAAGGCATTCGTGCATATTTCCAAAGATGAGAGATCCAGGCTTATCTGAAGATGCAATGTTGTATTTATGGAAGATGAGACCATCAAGGATAGGTAAAAGGCAAAAGATGCAACACCCAAAGATAATGGTGATGTGCTTAATTTAGATCCAGTTAGCAAGGTACCAGCACAAGGGAATGTTATGGAGAATACTCAATAAGATGTAACTGATGAGGATGTTACTTTACTAATAGAGGCAGATGATGGTGATGATGACCAAGCACAGGAAGCAAAGGATCCTGCTTCATTCAGAAGGTCTGATAGAGACAAAAGACCTTCTACTCGATACTCTCTAAATGAGTATGTGTTACTCACAGCCGGGGGAGAACCTGAGATTTATGAAGAAACAATGGAAGATGAACACAAGCAACAGTAGGTTGAAGCCATCGAAGAAGAAATGAAGTCACTCTCTGAGAATCACACTTTTGACCTAGTAAAGCTCCTAAAAGGAAAAAGGGTTTTGAAGAATTGATGGGTGTTTAGGGTAAAACATGAAGAACACAGGTCACAGCCATAATACAAAGCCAGGTTGGTGGTCAAGGGATTCAGTCAGAGAAGGGGTATTGATTTTGATGAAATATTCTCACAGTGGTGAAGATGTCATCTATTTGAGTTATCCTAGGCTTAACAGCTAATCTTGATCTAGAAGTCGAGCAGATAGATATAAAGATTGTCTTCCTTTATGGTGATTTAAAGGAAGAGATCTATATGAAGCAACCAAAGGGTTCCAAGGTCAAGGGGAAAGAAAATTATGTGCGTACGCTGAAGAAGAGTCGTTATGGCTTAAAGCAAGTACCACGGCAAAGGTACAAGAAGTTTGAGACAGTTCTAGCGGAGCAAGGCTATAAGAAAAAAACTTCTGACCATTGTGTTTTCCTACAGAAATTCTCTGACGATGATTTCATTATTTTACTTTTTTATGTTGATGACATGTTGATTGTTGGCGAAAATATCACCAGAATTTATAAGTTAAAGAAGCTGTTGAGTCAGTCTTTTGCTATGAAAGACTTAGGGCTAGGAAAGTAGATACTTGGTATAAGGAGTACTCGAGACGAAAGTACAAAGAGGATATACCTATCTCAAGAGAAGTACATTTAAAAGGTGCTTTAAAGATTTAACATAGAAAATGCTAAAGTGGTTAGTTCCCCTCTTGTAGCCTACTTTAAGTTAAGCAGTAAACACAGTCCTTCTACAAAAGCAAAGATAAGAGACATGCAGAATATTCCTTACTCCTCAGCAGTAGTAAGTTTGATGTATGTCATAGTATGCACAAGGCCAAACATAGCTCATGCAGTTGACATGGCCAGTAGATCTCTCTCAATTCCAGGAAAAGAGCACTGGAATGCTGTGAAGTGGATTATGAGATATCTTTGAGGTACTTCCGACTTAAGTCTCAATTTCATAAATGAAAAGCCTATATTAGTAGGCTACATAGATTTAGATCTGGTAGTGATGTTAGTACTAGAAAGTCTACTTTAGGATACTTGATTACTTTTGTAGGGGAAGCAATATCATGGCAATCAAAATTGCAGAAGTTTACTGTGTTGCATACTACCAAGACGGAGTATATTGCGGTAACGGAAGCATATAAGGAGTTACTGTGGATAAAGAGATACATCCAGGAGCTTGGCTCTAAGCAAGATAGATATGTCATGTATTGTGACAATCAGAATGTCATCCATCTTGGTAAGAATCCAGCTCTCCATTCGAAATAAAAACATATTGAGATAAGATACCATTAGATCAGAGATGTCTTGAATTCCAAATTGTTAGCACTTGAGAAGATACACACGGATGAAAATGGTGTTGATATGTTGACAAAGGCATTACTAGGAGATAAGCTTGAAGTCTGTAGGTCGATTGCAATGATGGAAAGTCCTTCCAACTGATATGGAAAGGGAGGATTCTCCCCTCTATGATGATGATCCTAAATGTCAGGAGGGGGAGATTTGTTGGAAGTCCCTCCATTGAGGACATAGCACATCGAAAAGGGGGGAAAGCTTAAGTAAAGTTTTTTTTTCTATAAATAAGCACCAAGAGGGAAGGTTTAAGCGTCCAAGCAAAGTATTTAGAGCAATACAAGCTCAGTGAAAGGAGAGAAAAATAGAGAGACATATATCTTCAATTAAGCTTTCAATCAAAGGTTATCCGATTTAGCTGATATTTTATCAGCGATATTCTAAGACTCGGGACTTGAGATTATTATGGATCATAGTTTTGTGCCTGATAATTTGACATAGTGTTACTCTATTTGTGAGATATTTATCAACTCTCTTTTTATTTCCATGAGTTTAATCTCTTGAGTATCTCATTCTATTATCTCTAGTTTTATCTAGAGATATTTTATTGTATCCATTATTTTAAATAGTGGAGATATTTTAGACTACAGATAAAATTCAGGATGCCTTTCTTTGATTTTGCTTTGGAGTTTATGTGATTTTCTCTACTTGGTGACTTCCTCACAGGTTTACAAAAAGCAGTAGAAATGTTATTCCGCTACATCAGTGTGTCTACCTCCCATAAATGGCTACCACCAAAGCCAACGGTTCCTTTTCATATGTTGGCACATGCCTATACGTTTCCAAAAAAAAAAACTTTACGATCACACGCAATTACATGTCCATCTAGCATCAAGATAGCTCTTATGCCACCCCACTGGTATCAGCTTCCTTTACTAATGAAAGTTAGATAAAACCAATATTAGTGAAGAAACTAATGCAAACCTAAGACCATTGAAAGCATCCTGAGCCTCCTATTGCCACTTGAAAGTATTTTTTAAAAAAGGATGTTAAGGGATTATTTAATTGACCTTAGTCCTTAATAAATTGCTTATAGCATTTTATCAAACCAAAAAAAATATTCTCCAATTGCTTCAAATTCACTTAAACTAACCAATTTTACATTACTAAAATGTTTTTGTAATCTATCATAATCCTATTTTCTAAAATGAAGTCGCCTAAGTACTCTACTCTTTTGGCCCCGAAAGAGCATTTAAATTTTTTCACAAGCAAAATTTGGTGTGTTCGAAGTTGCAAAACTTGACAAAGGTGTTAAACACACTACTTAAGGAAGAACTAAACCAAAATGTTATTAAAAAAAATGCCAACACAAATTCACTCAAATAAAAGTAAAAATTAAATTCGTTGAACTTTGGAAGGTAATAGGAGTATTAGTTCAATCAAAAGGTATAACCAAAATTTCATAATACCTTTTATGAATCTCGAAGATAGCCTTTTAAATATCTCCAAATATAGGAATTTGGAGATAACCAACCGTGTGTCTAATTTGAAATTAAATTAATAATCCAACTCATCCACTAACTCTTTTTTCCAAGAAACTGAAAATTTGTTCTTCATAATGCACCTATTTAAAGCCTTATAATTATTAATTAACATATTATTTCAAGAGTTGTCTTGGTTTTTTTTTTCTTTTTCACCCAAGCTACAAGTAATGAAAAGCAAAAAACACTCTCGTGAATAATTCCTTATTCCAACATATCTTTAATCAATTCTTTTGTAACTTTTTTTTACACTCCCACATATCCATATGGTTTTAGGCTGCGTTTAGATCTGCAGTGCAGTAAAAATAAGTACTTATCTATCGCAGTTTCTAAACGCAGTCACATGTTTGGATCTGCGGTAAACAACCGAAGGTTGGAGAAAACTACGGTGCCACCGCAAAAATCCATAAGCAGAAAGAGGGTTACGGTGGGAAAGTGCTTCTGCGGTAGAAATTTTACTTTCTATTAATAACCTTCTAATAATTGTTATTTTTCACTATACCTTTAAATAATAGAAAGCTAATCCATTGTAACATTTTCTTCTTACTTTAATTTAATATTTTCTTATTTATAATTTAAATTTATATGATCAATATTATATTTTTATGAAATATTTTATTTACTAAATTTATTTTATTTATAATTTTTTCTTATTTTAAGTTAATATTTTATTATTTATAAATTTAAATTTATATGATTAGTAATATATTTTTTATGAAATATTTTATTTACTAAATTTATTTTATTTATATTTTCTTATTTTAATTTAATATTTTATTATTTATAATTTTAAATTTATATGACTAATAATATATTTTTAAATTATTTATACAACAATTAATAGTTTATTAAATCAATGGATTTTTAGTCATTTTATTTCTTTCCAGCAACCGTAACCGGACTTGCCAAATACCTATCTTCACGTTTCAGCAGTTACCAAAATAACAATTCCAAACACATAAGTCATTTCAGCAGATTGATTTCAGCAGATTATTAATCGCCACCGCTCCCCTAAACCAATCCGTAGTGTCATAGAGTAATGATATTTTTTGTATAAACGCACAACATTTTTATAGAGGCTGGTTATGTTTTTTGCATTGACACATGGTGTTTGCCATATAAACTAATGATATTTATAGTATAGAGTAATGATGTTTTTTATATAATGTAATGATATTTTTGTATGGAGTAGTAATATTTTTATATAGTTATAGTATTTATAGTATAGGATAATAGTATTTTTATGTAGACTTTATATTATTTACAACATAAATTGGTGTCACCTTTTGTATAGAGTAATGATATTTTTAGCCCAACACTAGTTGAGCTTTAGGTAAGAAAGACATCATTTTAGCATTTTAGCATAATTTATTTTGGCCAACCTATATTGATTTGTTATCTCTAAGTATTTTTTATAGAGTTGAGATATTTTTGTATAAAGTAGTGATATTTTTATGTTATATATATATATATATATATATATACATACGGTGTAATCTAGCTTGGCGGTGGTCCAAATTCTTCTCCATCTTCTTTTGGATGAGTGAAGTCTATAATGGTTTTTAGTTCACATCGAGAGTTCCTAATATATTCAAGCATTTGGATTTGTTTTGACATGAAGTACATTATAGGTCTGTAATCAGGTCTTCGTGATTCTATATCTTTATTACTTTCTAATTCTGAAGCATAGTATAATCTGAGTTCATTTATCAAACGGTTTATACTGTCTTTAGTAGACAAATCTAGTCTAACTAAGTGTTCTCCATAGGCTTCAACATTCATGATTATAATGATGGATAGAATTCTTATATTTATTCTCTGTTTATAACAATTTAACATAGAGTAAAGGCTCCATCATGCTTCCTTACATAGTTTCGTGTTGACCAGAATATCACCGGGTTATACCACGGAGCTTTTACCAGGTGTTTCATCCCCATCCTTAATCTTTTGAATCAAGGTAACTCTCCTGTAGTTCCTTCAGCAATACCTAGCACAGCCTAGTTTAGTTTCCTACCTCTAGGCGTGAGGAACTGGTTAAGGGAGGATGTAGGGTATTACTCTATATTAGTTTTGGAAAGCAAAGAATAAATATAAGAAAGGAAGTGTTTTATTTATGAAACATGGGGGGTACAGAGAAGGGTGTATGGATCGGAGGTGTAAAGAAGGATGTTTTTCTCGAAGTACCTCCTTGATGCTTCCTCTTTACATATTTATATCCAAAAACTAGAAGGTGCTAGTCTTAGATTTTTTACATTAGAATACACGTCTTAGGGACACGTCTTCTGGATAAGAC